>JAWNNU010002355.1:0-37420 GCA_035044585.1 Scaptomyza polygonia
ACACGCCTAAACAATAACTTAGATTATAATTCATGTAATTTTTTTATATTTATAAATTATATTCAAACAAATTACAAACTAATATCTACATATCAATTCCATTTCCATATGCTTCATTTTGTGATAACTTAATCTATATTAAACGGCAGCGGTGCTAGACGATGAATTGTTCGTTTATACACGCCGTTCTTGGTTTGAACGACTGCTACGCGGGCTTTGCTATCTGCGCCCCTGACGACCTCCTCGACGACCCCGAGCAGCCACTGCTGTGGTGGACTGTTGTCTTCGTGGATTATCAAGACGTCTCCTACTGCCAAGTTGCGCGCATCTTTGGTCCATCGTTGACGCTGCTATAGCCCTAGCAGATAGTCGCGTGACCAGCACGCCCAAAAGCGCTTATTGATGGCTGAGATCAGCTGCCATCTTTTTAAGTATGATAGCATTTCGTCTGGCATCACCTGATTTGATGCGCATGGCAGCGTTCCTAGCGTTTCGCCTACCAACAGATGTGCTGGCGTTACAGCTTCGCCGTCGTTGGGGTTGGTGCTCAAAGCTATGAGCGGACGAGAATTCAAAATTGCCTCTGCGTCGACCATTACTGTTTCCAGTTCGTTTTGGCGAAGCACGGCGTTGCCAACGGCCTTGACTATCAGTCCCTTGGCAGATTTGACTGCCGCTTCCAAGAGACCGCCAATATGCGGTGCTCGGGGGGGTATGAAGCTGAACGTTATGCCGCGCTCGGCAGCATAGACCGCTATAGAATCCCAATATATCTTTGCTGCAACTCCCCGACGTCCGACAAACCTGAATAAAGACATAATGAATGAGGTGGAGGTTAGATCAGCTACAAGTCCCATATGGACAGCCGTAGATGCAAAGCATACAAATACAGTGCGACCTCGCTTAACGCAACCTATTAAAATTTGGCCTGAGGTGGTTGCGAAAACCGAGGGATAATCTTTTGTTGGCTACGAGACCTATTTCCAAAAGTAGATGCATTTTCTTGTCATTTAAATCAAAGTAAATCGAGTTTATCTGCAAGGATTTCATTATAATTTATTAATTTTATGATAAAATTAGAAATTGTGGTCTGTACTTTGCATGGTTTCCTTAGAAAGTTGCGTAAAATGAGGTAAATTTTTTTCAAGTTAAGAATTTTGGTTTTGCGACTATCGAGGAGTTGCGTTTAACGAGGGTTGCGTTGAGCGAGGTCGTACTGTATAGCTATATACATTTTAACCGGCCTTTTTCCACGAATACCTAATGACATAAAAAAGGGACCAAAGAAGTCCACGCCGCTGATTTTAAAAGGCCTGTTGCCATGCAGGCGATCAGCGGGTAAACTTCCCATTATTTGTGAGGCGAGAACTGGCTTATATCGAAAACAATAGACACAACGTCTAACAATCGCGTTACATTCTTGTTGAGCGTTGATTAGCCACACTTGCTGGCGGAGAATGCTAAACAAAACGCGAGGATCGGCATGAAAGTTAGAACGATGCAAGTAGTTGAGGCATGTTTCGATAAACCGATTGCCTTTTGGCATAAGTAAGGGAAACTTTGCATTATGTGGAAGTGGCACTTTTACCAGACGACCACCCACTCGTAGCAGCCAAATAACATGCTTCCCATCTTGATGAGGATGTAAAAACGGTGTGAGCTTTTGAAAAGATGACAGAAGCGTGGACCTTCTTACATTTGCTATTTCCTTTTCAAAAACAGAATGTTGAATTACATTAATAATAGTGAGGAATGCACTATTCATCTCTACAGCGGAAGGTACCAATGTAGTGTGGTTCTTTCCTTTTCCATGGGTAAATCGCAGCATGTAACAGACAATTCGAAGAAGTTTTTGATATGACGATGTCTTGTCAATTAGCTCTAAAATATAATTAGGTGGCGCATCGGCCGCGATTAACACTGTGGCTGAACTTCGAATTTCTAACTGCAAGTCATTAGTTGTCAATTCAATGTGCGAATTAATTGGCCAATCCGACTGCGCCTTCAACAAGAATGGTGGACCATTGAACCAAATGGATTCTCGGAGCTCGATTGCAGAGCAACCTCGAGATACTATATCTGCTGGGTTGTCTTTAGTGGGAACATGTTGCCACGTCGCACCTATGCTCAACTCCTGTATGTCGGCCACACGGTTAGCAACAAACGTATTTAAATTGGATGCATGATTTGCAACCAGTGAAGAACTACTTCCGAATCTGACCATAGCACGACTTGCTCTATTGGAATTTCGATCAGACCTTTAATATTTTCCCAAAGCTTGGCAAGCAGCTGAGCAGCGCATAGCTCAAAGCGCGGTATCGATTTTGTTTGAATTGGGGCTACTTTAGATTTTGCTTTTAGTGTTCTGACAGACACACTATTTTGATGAACAATTCTTAACCCTTTAACGGGCCGCGATGCATATCTGCAACATACCGATCAAATACCAATATCGTTTTGTTTAAACACTGCAAATGATAAGTCTTTGTTTGATGTTGATCTACAATTTGCATTTTATTCATTTTGTGGTATGGTCACTCTTTACTCTGGGTAGTGAAAAGCGAAATTGACCTTATTGCGAATTTTAAAATTTAAATTAATCTTACAGTGAAGGTTATTTGATTAAAAGAACTAGACTATTCAAAAGGTAATTCTATCTAGTTTACATATTTGATCGAGTTTTTATGTTTCTAATTGTTAATAACATGTGAATTGTGTGTATTGATGTGTTGCAGATATGCATCAAAATACATTTGTGAGTTTAATTTTTCTTCTCAATTTTTGTTGCAGTTGTGCAGTTTTTTTCTGGTTATTGTTGTCGTGTGTATTTTACATGTTTTTTGTGTATTGTCGTCTGTGTTTTGTGTTCAACTATGGGTATCACATATATGTATTTTAAAAAAAAGGAATTTCTTACTTAGGTAAAATGTCAAGAAAGGGGTTAACACCGTCGCAAATAGCCAGTTTTTTTAATAGTGAGGAAAGCGAGGATGATCTCGATTTTTCTAATGATGACGAAAGTGATTATTCTCCTAATGATGATGATCTGGATTCCACAGAAGACGATGATGTCGAAAGTCAAGCTGAACGTCCAACTGATTTAGATCTTTCAAGTTATGACATTAACAATATCGGGACTTCTGGCACCATGGATGAAAACGGAGCTAGCAAAAACGATAAGAGAAGGAACTTGCTGTGGAGAAAACGCAATTTGATATTGAATGATAATCAACTGCAGCTCTTTGCGAGTACTGCATTGCCGGCAGAACTAATGGGACTTTCGGAGCCCATTCAATTTTTTTTATATCTCTTTCCGAATCAAATATTGGATCGCATTTCCAATGAAACCAGCATATATATTCGTCAGAAAGACCCAAACTCAATTCTCAATTTCAATTCTGTGGATATTCGACAATTTGTTGGAATTGCATTGTACATGCCCATTTCAGGTCTTCCAAATATTCGCAAATATTCGAATCCCAGTCGTTCAAAATATTATGACCCAAAAATCTTTTAAGACAATCAAACGCTACATTCATTTCAACAACAACGATAATAATTTGCCACCTTCTGATCCTCGTCACGATCGGCTTTTGAAAAGTCGCCCACTAATTAATGAATTAAATAATAATTTTTCTAAAGTACCAAAGGAACAGTTTCTATGTGTCGATAAACAAATTTGTTCAACAAAAGCTCGAAGCCACTTGAAGCGGTACAATCCCAAAAAGCCTCATAAATGGGGATTTAAGATATATGTTCTAAGCGGTATTTCTGGTTTCTGCTACAAGTTCGAAATAGACTCTGGTAAAGAAAACGTTGTACTGGTTAACGAGCCAGATTTAGGTGCAGCATCAAATTCAGAGAAGTGCCCAGACATCAGAATTTTCGCCTTTACTTTGACAATTATTTCAACTCTTTGCCTCTGTTAAAATACTTAGCGGACGGCGGAATCCTAGCTTTGGGTACAATTAGGAGAAACAGAATTCCAAATTTCAAAACTACCGATAACATGTGCCTAAAGAAAAATCCTCGTTGCACTTCTATAGAATATGTTGCTGAATTCTTTGGAGTCGATATATCCGTAACAACATGGGTTGATAACAAAATTGTTACATTGGCATCCAACTTTGCTGGTATAGTTCCTAAGGACACTGCGCGTCGATACAACAAAACCAAAAAAGAATATGTTGAAATTGATCGTCCATTTGCAGTATCGCAATACAACAGCTATATGGGAGGCGTTGATCTGATCGATAGACTTTTCTACCATTTACTGGACTTGACAGTTAGCAACGCTTGGCTGTTGTATAAAAAGGTCCAAAAGGCAAACGGATATTCTGGAAAAATGTTAGGATCATCCGACTTCAGACTTAACATCGCAGAAGTGCTGACAAAACTCGAAACTAAATATAGATTGGGCAAACGAAGCTTCGTCATTGAAAATGAACTACAACAAAAAAAAGCAGAGCTCCAACGCAGCGCGTTCCAGACCAAATGGTACGACAGGAACAGATTGGCTATTGGCCACTTTGGACAGAGAAGCGAATCAGGTGCAAGAAACCAAACTGTGTTGGATTTTCGCAAGTTATATGTAACAAATGTGGAGTTGCTCTATGCTTCAACAAAAGAAACAATTGCTTTAAGGATTTTCATCTAAATAAATTTCTTATCTTTTATTGGACATAATAAGTAAAATTTTCTCCCAAAGTGTATTTGATGCATATATACAACATATGTAATATCCTTAATAAAAGTGTTAAAAATCAAAATCTGGAAAATCGAAAAAATAGTGTATTTTTTATTTTCGTAAATCTATCCAATAAAAAAAACCGTATCAAAATCCGTTTTCATGCCCTTTAAAGGGTTAAGTATATGCAACACCCAAATGCTCGTGATGAGGCATCAGAAAAGCCGTGAACTTGGCAAGATACATTTGGTGCAATGCCTACATGACGATATAAGAGCCCTAAAGGGTCATACAGTCGCGATACGAATGAGAGTATCGATCGCTTTGTTGGCTGTACGTCTAACGGCAAATTTTTCATTGTGTATCTAAAGACGTCTTGTCTAGGATGCCAAAGCAATCCGAGCGTCTTTGTCTCTTCGTGTGCAATTGCAATACTATTATAATTAGCATTGATTTGCTTGCAATTAGAAGACCAATTTTTAAGCGTTAAGCCAAAAGAACTTAGAACAGAAAACAACTTGTTTTTCAACAACCGCAGTTCTTCTAATGAATTTACACCAGATAGTAATACCCCGATTCCACTACAAGCCGGATGCAAGTATGTAATTGGAACTCGGGAATGTTGCTTCCGTTTATATAAGATCCCCCTATGCACAATGAGAATCTTGTTCAAATTTCCCCGTTGGTCGGTTGCATTTCCCAGTTGGTCGAAAACCGACCAACTGGGAAATGCAACTTATGTTAGAATTTAACATAACAGAGCACTGAACAGCACTTTTACATAGTCGATAGTATGAAATTTCCTATCGATACTCGTTTAAACAGTGCCAATTTGGGTAAAACAGCAGCTGGTCATCAAGTGCATGAAAAAAAAAACAAAGTGGAATCACCTACATCCGCAACTTGCTGTTAATGACGGATGCAACCTAATGGAATTAGGGTATAAGTCATCTACATAAAAGTCTTTAGCCAACGACTTTGAGGCCAACGGATGTGTTGTAGCATGCAGATCACTTAAATATTTTAAGCATCAATTGGCTAGAAATGGGGCTGAAGCTGTGCCATAAGTTACGGTGTTTAAACGGTAAATTTTTACTGTTTCTGTAGGCCTTTCCCTCCAGACAATTAACTGAAAGTTACGCTGGGTCTCGTCAATTTCGACTTGACGGTACATCTTAGCTATATCTGTTGAAATTGCAAAAGGATGCATTCGAAACCTTAGCAGAATGGAATATACTGTGGGTTGGATGGTAGGACCAACCATCAGAATGTCATTTGCGACGAAGTTTTACTGGAGGCGTCGAATACGAATCTCAGTTTTGTAGTTGTGCTTTGCTGTCTCAACACGCATTGAAACAGAATAAAACAATGCGGCTCTCTCGGGATTATGTTATCAGTGATGCTCATATGATTAAAAAAAATGTACTCTTTCATGAAAGCAGTGTACATATCGCAAATCTCTGGTTGCTTATTTAACCTTCTCTCAAGTGCTCAAAAACGTCGCTTGGCGCTTTCATAAGACAATCCCAAACAGTTTGGACTGGTCTTAAATGGCAATGTCACACTGAGGTGCCCCGAGGGTAACAAGTAACGTTTTCTGTAAAAGATGTCTCACAAGGCTCTTGTTCTGGGGTATACAACTTCAATTGAGCGTTTGGCGTATCTTCCAGCTCCCAGAATTTTCTAATGAATGTGTCAATGGATAAGTTCTCTTCAGAAGTGCTGACGAGAGAAGTCTGTTGCGAACAGTTCTTAGAGGTGGATTTGCATTTTCCAGATGCAATCCAGCCAAAGGCAGTGCGCCTGAACGTAGGCGAATCTGCGCTCGTTTTCAACTGTCCGTTTTCGAGCAGTTCAAAGAATGTATCTGCACCAAGCAGCATATCAATTCGTTGGGGCTTAAAAAACAACGGATCAGCCAACTCGATGTCATTGGGAACGGTTGCATCAATAAGTCTTTCAGGCTGATTCGACGAGATCGACTTTAAGACACTAAATTCAGTTCGCATTTCGAAAGAATTAATTCTTGATCCAATCGAAGTTTGGACCGCATAATGAACTGAAGACTGACGCTTCCCTATTCCTAAAAGGCTGATTTCTTTTCGATGTCTTTTCAACTTAAGTTTTGTAGCAAGATCTTCTGTGATAAAGGTAATCTGCGAACCTGAATCTAGGAGAGCTCTAGCTAACTGATCTGTACCACACTGATCCTTAATTTTAACAATCGCCGTAGCTAGAATAACTTGATCGGCACCACTAGTAGCATGATTTGCTATAGACACTCGAGTCGAAGTTGAAGTTTGTGCCACCATAGGCAAATTATTTGTTGGTTGCTAAGATTCAGTTGTATATTTATGCAATAAAGTGTTGTGCGGCTTGTGGCACACTCTGAAGTTGCTGGATTTGCACGATGAGACTGAGTGTCCCTGGCGCAAACAGTTTATGCAAAATGGGAAAGCCTTGACAAATTTAAAACGCTTTTGGCAGGGAATTGCCGCGAAAGAAGTACATGCCTGTATATAGTGGTCACATGACTTGCAAAAGGCACATTTCCCACGAGCCGCAGGTTGTGAGACAGATAGCGATGTTTTACCATTTATTTTATAATGGTCTTGAGTAGTGCTCTTGCTACTAGAATGCTCAGCACACAAATGCTGGTATCGCCTATTTAGTGCTACCTCACAATCGTTCCATGACGGTAGCTTGGAGTAATCTAGATCCTCTTCCCATTTGGCTTTAGCAACTGAGTCAACCTTACTCATAACTAAATAAATAATCAGAATATTTAAAATCTCGGTTTGCGATCCCAATGATAATAGTGATTCATAGATTGCCTTTACAGCATCTATGAGATTACGTAATGCAGAAGGCGATGGTAACTTTATGTGGGGTAATTCGAATAATTTAGACACGCTACTAAAAACAATTAAACAGCTGTTGTCATAAACATTTTTTAATGCAGCTAAAGCCTTTGAATAATTAGCGTCCGACACTTGATAGTCTTTGACGGTGTCCAAAGCTTCGCGTTCTAAGCGTGACAGCAACTGATTAAACTTTTTAATGTTAGACATGGCTAAATCACTATCCACCAAGTTTTCGAAAAGTCCTATAAAATTTTTGAACACAGAATACTCCCCTCCAAATCGTGGCAGCTTCATCTGCGGCAGCTGCCTAGAATGAGATGCTTGTGCTTTCATCGTAGAATTAGCTGGGCCTCCACGATGAGAAACAGATTGTTTACAAAGCGAATAACCAAAACGAAATGCGTGTGTGTGTATCACAATGCAGCCGATGCGAATTACCGCGCAAGCAATTGCAATAAGTGAAGAGCCACTTGACAACAGAATTTGTATATGTATATTCGAGCAGCTGCCAGTTTTTGCAGTTGCGTTAAGGCCCAGTTACCCGAACTTGGCTTGAACTGAATTTGAATTGAATGCGAGCGTGAATTGGTATATGAAAACAAAGCGATTACCCAAACGTGAACTAGACTTGAACCTAAAAATGAACCTCAACATGAAATTGAACCGATTACCCTGAACATTCAATTATCGAACAGCTGTTTGTCATTGTTTTGATCATATACTGACTGGAAAACAGAGCTGGTATGTTATGTTAAAAAACATTGTGCGTTTTGGAAGCGAATGGGGAAAATAATGGCAAAGGCCAGTATTTGTTTCTTCACTTTACTCGCTACAGTGCCAGCTAGTGCGAAGGCGGCCATCATTGTTTAGCTATTTGTTGTGACCGAAAGAGGGCGATGCGTACGGCCCAGTTAATAGTTGCCGCACTTCATTTCTCTTGTTGTTGTCACAGAATTTTATAAAATTGTGAAACTCGCAGTTTTAGACTTTTGCTTGAATATACCTGCTGTTTCTCATTGCGAAAGGGTGATATCGACTTATATGAACCTTGTGCAATTCTATAGCTAAACGTGAGAAACTTTAATATTATTTCTATTCTACATGTTTACTTATGTTCTAGCAATGAGGTACGGCATTAAAGAGCAATAAAAAAAATGTTAAATAATTAAGTAAGCCAACACTCAATTACACGTAATTTTTATTCATATGCTTGAAATAAACTATATATATACACATTAAAATCATATATTTGTGTTTTCATTGGCAACTATTGAATATTGGTACAAAGGGTATTTTTTCATACAGCAGCGAGTGCGTGTCAGCAACGACAAGCCGGCACCGAGTTGGTTTGCCTCAGTTGCACTTTGTGTCCATCGGCTCGTTGATGAAAGGAGAGGCGGGGGGTCAGCGGAATGCGTGAACGGTAAAAAATTTGTTAGTATTTGTATACATGTTTGTTTCATTTCTTGCTGGGTCGCGATTTTTGATATTTTTCTATTATTTGCCCTGCCAACATACGTAGGTACCCGACAACTCAGCAATAGGCGCACAGCTTAAAAAGCAAGCGTCGGTCGGTCGTTTGGTCGGTGTCTATGGCTAGGCCTGCGGTCCATCGTTGCCAAAATGAAAGCCAAATTACAACAACCATAAGTACTTTTTACTATTTTTTGTTGCTTTTTGGCAACGCTGCTGCCGGCACATTTTTGTATTTTGCTTTACTATATTCAGAGTTTTGGGCAAATGACTTTTACATATGAATTACTGAATACACTTTCGCTATTTGTGAAGGAACTTGGACGTTGCAATGGCCAAAAAAGGTTGAAAAGTGGCATAGAGTAAAAATTGGGCAGAGTATGTATGATGAGCAGCACCAAAACTGATATTTGCTTGCCTTCGAAGACAAAATTGTGTGTTTCTTAAAGAGAAGGCACACGCACATGCACACATACACACAAGGCATAACACCTAGTCTAATTTGCACTCAGCTGAAGCCGTTTTGCCGACGGCACATCAAAATGTTTGATTTATGCTCATATTTTTTTACAAATATATCTATATTATTTGTATTACAGTATTTAATACTGATTAAAGTTGTATAATTTTTATACATTGTCATAAATTGTATGAAATTAAACTAAATACGTATTTTAATGATGACGAAATCAAGACGATTTTTTCTGTAATAAAAACCAAAAATTAACTATATTTATTTTATTAATATGAAACTAAAATTCCATGCATACAAAATGTCTTTATACCAAACATTTTTATTTTTTATTTATTTTATTAGAAAAAGCGTTGAATACGTACAATGCAGAAATAGTTTCATAACAACACATTTATAAGATAAATCATAGAACCAAATGATAGAAAAAAGGTCAATGAATCACAAGGCAAATTCTACGCATACAATTAAAATTGTTCATGTATACAAAGGGACACACACACAATCTTATGCGCGCTAGTCCAAACGAAATATCAAAAAATCATTTCAAAGCCCAAGTCGACCAAATTTACAGAAAACACATCAAACGCACAATTGCACGTATATATTCATACATATATATACGCACTAGTGCTTTGCTACTCTACGGCACGCGTTGAAAGCGATAAGCAAGCAGGCAATAGGACAGCAGTGCAAAACACGAACAAACCAAGTAAATCATGGCTGTTTTGTGAGTTGTAAACAAAGAAGCACTAATCAAAATAGGAGAAACGGCGAAAAACCCACGTTTTTACTCGCTACTTCATTCGCTTGCATCTTGCGCCCATATCCAAAGGGGTAGTAACAGAACCAGTTCTGTATGCCCGTCTGGTTAACATTATTTAGTCTATGGTTTTGATATTTTCACAATTGCGCGCGAGCTTCTGTTTACACAAAAAAAAAAACTTATTAAATATGGATGATATGGTTAATGTATATTGTAATGTAATTAGTACAAATCGGCTCCAACCGAACTCTTAAAAAAAATTTAAAATGAATAAATAATTTTTGAAAAAAACAAATTCAGATTTTTATTGAGAAAAAAATTTACTTAGTAATGCTCTCTAGGTGCGCATCTTGCAGCACCTTCATGAGGCTCATAATTGTTTGCAATTTTTTTTACAGGGCTTAATTTAGATAATATGGCGTACGCTGTTGTGTTGAAACCAACGGCCACTTCATCCTCTCGTTTGTTCATAGCATTTTGCACGTAACTATTAAACGTTTTGTTAACCTCGACCAGCATTTCCGACAAGTCACTTTTTTTTGTCGTTTTAAACGCGATTCCGCTTGGCTATTTGGTGTAGGTGACTCAAATGGCAACGTCGTTTGCCTTTGTGTACCCGACGAACCGATGTCTGATGTCGCATTTAGCCATGAATCGCTGCTTTCAAAAGTTCTAAAACCTGGCGAATTGGGTGCTGGCGCTGGAGACAAAGGTTCCAATGGCGGCGGTTTTAGCCCAGTCGCACTACATTCCAAGGGCACGTTTAACAAAAAGTTCGCACGTTGACTTCAAAAAGAATAAACAATATTAGAATTTAATAAAAAACACAAGAATTCTTTAACCTACTTGCGCTTCAGCAAATGGGCTCTTAAAAAAAACAATTATGTATATACAAATATATTTACGGTGTGTTCCCAATTCCGCGGCAATTGATATCCAAGCTGCCCTTTTCTTTGCCGGATCCTTAAATAGTTTGCTAGCATTATTGTACAAAAAATCATTTTCCTGCACCAACCAAATGAGTTTATGCTCGTCCATTTTAAATCAGCTGTTCAAAGTAAATGGATCGTAACTTGAACTGAAATATGAACTGGAACTAAAAATTCTGTTTTCTGCAGGTTTCCAATTCAGTTAAATTCAGTTCAAGTTTTGGGTAACCAGCAAACAGTGTTTGACGTTTAGTTGAACTGATCAGCTGTTTTCTAAGTCCACGATCAATTCGGTTTACGTTCGGGTAACTGGGCCTTTATTAATATGTACCAGTAATGTCTTCGTACAGCAACTATGTTTTTCTTTGACATCGAAAAAAAACATACTTCTAAATGGCATATAAAAAAAGTTTTAATGCAGTTTTTTTTATTTATTATTTAAATGTATAAATCAAGAAAAGTAGTCTAATATGTCTAATTACAAAAAAGTTATAAATAAAAAACAATGAAAAAGCACGTTTTTGGCTCCAATAAAGTCTTAGTACACTTAACTTATTACCTAAGAATTTTCTTAAAAATAAAAATTGAAGCAATCTTAATAATTAGTTGGGTAACCTTTATTTTTATGACCGCCTTTAGTCGGTTTGGCATTGATAATACCAGCTTTTCTGTATAGGATGGGTAAATTTTCGACCACTCTTCTTTCAAAACCTCAATTAGCCTTAATTTTGAATTAGGGAGGGTTCAAGTATTACGTAACGCAATTTGGGGGGGAGGCGTCACAGAAACCATCGATCTGGATGGTCGCTTTCGGCTGAAAAGAAACCCACCTAGGAACCCGAATATCTCCTAGACGGGGATGATTGGCGGTAAAATCTTCCCAACGCTGAACAAGTTCGGAAGGCATCGGATCGTCCCAGCCAAGCTCATGAAGCCAGACTTCCTGCATGAAAATCTTTGAGCGAACGATGACGGGTGCCAGCCATCCTGGTGGATAGAAAAGCTTAGCTATTTCTGATAGGACTTCACGTTTGGTAATCGTTTCCTTTGGAGGAATCTCGGAGGGCGCGAAGAAGAAATCATCAGTATTGGCTTGCCATCGGATCCCCAAGGTTTTAGCAACGCTGGCTTCTTCGAATTCAAGGAAATCCTCACGTAAAAGGTGTTTCGCGGAGGACCTCCTTCTCATTTGAGGTCCACTTACGCAGTGGAAAGCCGATTCCATAGCTCCTTGAAGCTCCTTGATGCTGGCTATTGCGCACTGCCTGGTATGAGCTCCTGCTAATACATCATAGACATACATGTAGTTGGAAATGATGGCAACTGAGCTAGCACATCTTAAGCGAGTTGGTGTAAGACGCTAATCGCCAGGAACGGCGCGCAATTTACCCCAAACGTGACAGTATTGAGCTCATAGTCACAGAGCTCTTGATCCTTGTTCCGATAGAGGATCCTTTAGTAAGGCGTGGGAATTGGTTTCACTAAGATTTGCCGATACATTTTTGTGATATCGGCGTTGAAACTTTAACGGAAGAAACGCCATTTCAAAATCTGAATAGTTAGATCAGATTGGAGAACCGGGCCAGTTTGAAGGTTATCATTCAGGCTCTTGCCGTAAGTGGATTGACTAGAAGCGTTAAATACTACGCGAACTTTTTTAGTAGTGCTGTCAGGTTTAAAAACAGCATGATGTGGAAGATAAAAGTTCCCAGTATCAGAAGGAGGCGGGACTTGTCTCATATGACCTAAGTCAAAATATTCCTGAATCACAGAGTCGTACTGCTCTTTTAATGGAAAGTTTGTGTTTAAACGATTCTCGTTCTTAAGAAACTGAGCTAGCGCGATTGACCTTGAATGTCCTAAGTTGATGTGATCAGGATTTTTTAATGCGAGAGTGACACTATATTTGCCACTTTCATCCCTTGTTGTGGTTCTGATAAAGTTGTCCTCACATATAGGATCAGACTCCTTTACCGGCTTCACTGGAAGATCCTCCACCTCCCAAAGTTCAAATGCCGACATTTCAATGCAAACTCGTGGCCTTGTAGGGGATCCTTTGTTGAAGTGGCATAACTTCTCAGGATTGACTGCTACAGCTTGATTTAATCCGGCAACTTGTGCTGTCACGCGTTTAAATGTAAGTTTGATGATTCTAAACATTCGTTCTGAAATGAATGTTGCTTCGGAGCCAGAATCAATCAACGCACGAGCCGTATAACACGTGCCTAGGTGGCATATGTTTATTAAGGCAGTGCCTAGTAAAACACCTTACGTGTTGGACGTTAAAAAGTTGTGGATATTTGCCGGACATTGATTTGAAGTGGACTGTATAGTTTGATTTGGAAAATATGGAATAGCACCAGAGCTTAAGGATGAATTAGGAACCACTTGAGTAGGAGGGTCACCACGATGCAATAATGTATTGTGGCGACCTTTGCATGTGTAACAATTAAAGCTACTTGTGCATTCTTTAAGCTGGTGCCCCCGAGCGAAGCAATTTAAACAGAGTTGGAGCTGTTTAATGTAGGAGGCCCTTTCGTTGACTGCCATTTGCAGAAACTTAGAGCATGAGCGGATGGGGTGGTTCTCTTTTGAACACAGCTTGCAAGTCAAAGTCTGCGTGGAAGATTGCGCATGTATGTACATTTGCGAGTCTAAATAGCGCTGAATAAAATTTTGCCGCAACATGTTGAGGAGCCGTGATTGTTGAACCTACCCAACATTTCAGGGCTGAGCAACATGGAGCAGCGAAAGCAACTCGGCGGCATGTTGAAATAACATGTTATAACATATGTTATTTCATCATGCTCGGCGGACGAAGAAAACAATGTTGCAAATAACGGAATTGAAACCAGGGATGGCAGCGATGTCGTCAACATTGCAAACAGAGAAAGCGAAAAAATGCAGACAAATAAAAACGGGTCACCTGCATCTTTCGCTCTAGCAAAGTATTCTGTTTCAGAGTTCGATGGTAAAGGCTGTGCACGCGTTTGGGTCAACCAATTTTATAACATCGCTAAAGACTACAATTTGGACGAAATGTACAAGCGCATGCTTTTGGTGACCAAGTTGAAAGGCAAATTGCAACGCTGGCTGCATGCCAATTCAACGCGCATGTTTGAGCATGTGGAAAAATTGTGCGATCAATTGATATTAGCTTTTGGCGAAAAAATATCAAAAGCGAAGATGAGACGCAACCAGAATAGAAGTTTGCCATTTATTTAAACGATAAAATAATGTTAGCGCAACCTGTAAATGTTGACACCGAGGAGCTAACGGAGCGGATTATAGACGGCATACCTTCGGAAACTTTACGAGACCAAGCTCGTATCCAACGTTTTACTGATCCGGAGCAGATGCTGCAGGCTTTTGCAGATATACGTCTTCCAGAGAAACGGTCATCAGCAAACAACAAAAGGTCACCAGCTGCAGCAGCCGTGGAAGTTTGTGATATACGCTGTTGAAACTGCAATTATAAAGGTCACGTATGGAAGGATTGCCGCAAAGCCAAAAGAGCCCCTGGAACATGCTACGCTTGCGGAGAAATGGGTCATTTCGTTGCAGAATGCGAAAAAATTAAGGGTGAAGGGAGCGACAACAACTATGTAAGGTGTTTTAAAATGAGTTTTGCATATAATGCTCATTTACCAATAATTGCAGAGTGCCTCATAGACTTCGGAAGCGCCATTTCATTTATAAAAAATCTTGTGTAGCAAATGAAATTCTACTTGAGTTAGTTAATAATTTTTATTTTCGACTTTATAAAAGTCAACTAATTATGTTTGGTAAAACTTCTATCTTTATATTAAATGGAATAATACAATTGAATTTTGAGTTTATAATCGTTGCCAACGAATCTATGAGTCACGATGTAGTTTTGGGTCGAGATTTTATGAGTGTTTGTGGTCTGAGCATAAATTTAAGCGCCCTAAAAGGTTTCGAGACGAAAAGCCTTTATATAAAAGTACTAAAAAATTTCAACGTGCAAACAGAAGTGACGTGCACATCAATACAAATAAACGACCCCATGCAAAGCGACAACGGTAACAACAGCGACAACGACGACAAGAGCGACAACGGTTTCACAAGCGACAACGGGTTCAGAAACGACAACGGTTTCAAAAGCGAGAACGACAAAATGTTAAATGACACGACTGTTAATGAACAAATTTTAGATGACACGACTATTAACGAACAAATTTTTTTAATGAAAAACTACAATAGAGAAAACTATTAAAGAAAATACCGTCAGCATGCAACTTAACAGATCAGCTGTTGCTGAGCAAATTTCAGATGCGGCAAGTGGTGATGAACAAATATTAGTCGAGTCAAAAGCACAAGAAAAAGAAAAGCTTCAGAAAATGTTAGATGATTATTTAGAAAATTAAATAGTAAGAAACAGCGATTCTGAGTACGCTTCACCGATAGTTTTAGTAAAGAAAAAGACAAGTGATCTTCGGTTATGTATAGATTTTAGAAAGCTCAACAGAGTTTTAGTCAAAGACAACTACCCTTTGCCACTGATAGAGGATCTTTTGGAAAAGCTAGTAAATAAAACGGTTTTCTCAAAGTTAGATTTGAAAAATGGGTATTTCCATGTCTATGTCGCCGAAGAATCCATCAAATACACGTCTTTCGTAACACCGTTAGACCAGTTTGAATTCATAAGAATGACAATGGGAATAAAAAACGCATCAGCCGTATTTCAACGTTTTTTGAACAATATTTTTGCTGATTTAATTAAAGAAAACAAAGTTATTGTATATAAAATGTAAAATGTAAACGAACATTTAAGCACGCTGAAGGAAGTTTTTGCAAGACAAAAACAAGCTAGAACTGCGTTCGGACAAATGCGATTTCTTACAGTCCAACAAAAAGTATTTAGGATATATTGTAACAAGCGAAGGCATAAGAGCAGATGACAAAGGAATATAATTTTTTGGCCTATGCCTATTTCAGGCGATTTATTAAGCAATTAATAGCAAAACCACTTTATGATCTTTTAAGAAAAGACAGAGAATTCGCGTTTCACGAAACAGAGTTAGAATGATTTCTAACTCTCAAGGAGAAACTGATTCAGTCGCAAGTGTTAGCCATTATTAACTTCAAAGCTAATATTGAACTACATTGCGATGCAAGTTCCCTAGGTTTTGGTGCCATATTACTTCAAAAGAAAGAAGATAGAAAATCACATCCAATATTTTGTTTTTCTAAAACTGGACACGGTGTCAATAATATATGCACTACGTAGATTCAGAATTTATGTGCAAGGGAGAAGATATAAAATAGTAACAGATTGTAATTCTTTAGCGCTTACGTTAAACAAAGTAGAACTTAATCCAAGGATAGCTCGGTGGGCACTAGAATTACAAAACTATGGTTATGAATTGATCACAAAGCTGGAAAGCAGATGCAACATGTAGATGCCTTAAGCAGGTGCACAAATGTTCTTATAATAGAAACAAATAGCTTTGAAGACAATCTTATTATCTGCCAAAGGATCTAAAATTTCAGAAAATTAGGAATATGTTAGAAAAAAATGAGGGAAAAACATTTGAAATGAGAAATGGGGTAGTTTACAAAAAAAAAAACACGGACGATTACATTTTTACGTACCCGAAGACATGGAAAATCATATCTTGCACAATCTTATCACAATAAAATGGGACTTATAGAAAGGGACAAGATGATGGATATCATTTCAAAGAGTTATTCGATACCAAACCTTAAAGTTAAATGCCACAATCATATCCAAAACTGTTTAAAATGTGTAGCATTTTCACACAAAACCGAAAGGCAGAAGGATTTTTACATAGTAGTAGGAGTTAAGCCTTTTGAATTGATCCATATTGATGATTACGGGCCTGTAGCCACTGGAAAAGCAAACAAACACATATTATTGGTAATTGACGGATTCACTAAATTTGTTAAATTAGATGTAACCAAGACAACAAATACGAAAGAAGTCTTTACAGGACTACTTTAGGGCATACAGTAGGCCGAAATGTATTGCGTCAGACAGAGGCAGTTGTTTCACTTCTAATGATTTTGAGCAATTTTTAACAGAGTTAAACATAAAGCACATTAAGATAGCAACTGGATGTCCACAGTCTAATGGTCAGGTAGAACGCGTTAACAGAAATATAGGTCCAATGATAGCCAAACTAACAGAAACAGATAAAGGAATACACTGGGAGAATTTTATTGAGAAAGTTGAATACATTGAACAATACTTTACATCGTAGTATTAAACAGGTACCTAGCAAATTATAATTCGGAACGCTACAGAAAGGCGAAATCATAGATCAGTTAAAAGAAAAATTAAAGGTAATAAATAATTTGAATAATGAGAGAAATTTAAAAGAGATAAGAAAAAAAACAATGGAAAACCAATTAAAAGCTCAAGCATACAACGAATCAATATATACCAATTCTAAACGAAAGCCCTAAGAATATAAATAAGGAGATTATGTCATGGAAAAAAATTTTGATTGCATGGTAGGAGCAGCTAAAAAACTAAAACCAAAAACAAATTGCAAAAAACTCAGAAATTTCCGATTTTTATTGAAAGATGTTGAAGGTTTTCAAGTCTCCCGAAATCATTATAAGGCGTATGGAATGATCAGAACATAAGACACTGGGTGGGAAAAAAGAAATAATTTAATAATATAACATACAATAAACACACGATTATTTCAAGAATTATTCGGTTCAGCCTTTGACAACGGCAGACGAAATCGCACACAAATCGTTCCGCATCAAGCAGAAATAAGCTAAGAAGCTAAAGCAAAACAGATCAGTTCCCCAATGGGTCCGTTTGCGTACGGGAAATACCATTCGGTACAACGCCAAGCGTCGCCACTGGAGGCGTACTAAGTTGAAGCTGTAAATTTTTGAAACATCTGAAGATGAATTTCCAGAATAACAAATAAATTATAATTGAGAAAAGAACAAAAACACGAGCACACATATCATTTAAATATTTACATAACATAGCATATTTTGTTAACTACGATCAGGGGATCTAAATTGTAGGATGGCCAAATAGTAGTAGGATAAGTACACACAGTATACGTATGTTAACAAGATAGAGATACACATAAGCCTACGATCCCAGTCACAGGCCAATGTGAGTAAAGCTTATTATGTTAAGCTCAATAAGTAATCTAAGTGTATTATGTTAAGGCCTGTTTACTCTGGACATAACTTAACATATAATAACTTGAGTCAGCTGACTCAATCTACCTTATGGCTCTTAATGTAAGCGTTTACTCTCAACATAAAATAACTTAACAGAACATAACTTAATTTTGAACCTGCAGGTTGCAGATATAACTTAATTTTCTTATGTCGAACAGTGAAGATTTACGCGAATATCGAACATGACAATGACAAAAAGTCAAAAGACGTTAAAAATATAATTAAAACAAGAGAAGTTTGGGCTACAATTGCCAATTGTCAATATGTTGAATGCAGATGTTGTCAAATGTGATGATTTTTCTTTAACATTACTGCTAACATAATCATACAGCACTGCCGCACTGATTTATTAAGTTAAGTTACGTCGAGAATAAATATTTTTTTATGTTGTGTTAAGTTATGTCGAGAGTAAACAGACCTTTAATCTGAAGTACTGTAACTTAACAGCAACAGGGCGGCAAACTGTTGATCGCGTTCGAAATAAGAGGTTGAGTAAGAAAGATATCGCCTACAAACCATAAATAAACGAGATAACATCATTCTACACATTTGCTACTCACCTTCAAAAAGTGTTTCAACCTCTTCTACTATGACTATCAGCTTCACCTGGATCCAATCAACTTTCGGCCAATTGAAATCGCAAGTCATCAAAGAGCAATTGAACCAAAAAAAATCTCTAGGCTGTGACCTAATAACCCCAAAGATGATTATCGAGCTACCTTATTGTGCGGTCTGCATCATTGCCCAGCTCTTTGATACCATCACACCACTTCGGCTTTCGTGGCAGGCTCGGCTTGTCACTCGAATTACATCAGAGGTAAGCGGTGCGTTCAAAAAACAAGAATATTTTTGGATGGGGAACGCTTCCAACAGCAGCATCGACATTGTCCAGAGAGCCAAGTCGAAGATCTTGAGAACCATCGCCGGAGCACCGTGGTATGTTCGAAACAAAAGCATTCAGAGTGAGTTAAACATCCTACCAGTCAAGGAGGTAATAGCGGAACAAAAAGTGAAATACTTTAGCAAGCTCTCACCGCACCCCAATCATCGCGCTAAAGGTCTTACAAGACTTTGCCGCCGATCGCACCTTTGTTTTAATGACTTACCCAGTGTACGCTGCCTTAAAGATTATCTGATGCAAATGGGGATTCCACCAGCTATCTTCCTTTCTAATTTGGTGACTTTATGGGTGTGGGTGGCATCCAAATCTGTGATGCAGATTTTTGTAGAATGTCAATTGCTATCTTGCCACCAAATTTGATGGCTGGCTCAAAATTTGTAAAAAGGGGTGGTAGGTGGCATCTAAATATTTGCTGCAGATCTGTGCATGATGTAAACTGCTAACCTTCTACCAAATTTGGTAACTCTAGCCCAAAGTTAGTATAATATGATGGACGGGGGGCTGGGTGCGGTATGGGTGTGGGTGGCATCCAAATTTTTAAATTACTTCATCACAAATCTTAGCACCAAATTTTGTGGCTCTAGCTCAAAAACTGTGGAAGATATAAGCAATTCTGATTTCAAAATGCAAGGGGCTGGGGAACGGAGGCGCATGGTTCCAAAACTTTGATGCAGTTTTGTGGGGGTCATGAACAGTTATATTCCTACTAACGCGTTAAGTTTTGCTGCAGATCTATTTATGATGTTAATTGTTATCCTCATACCAAATTCGGTGACTCTAGCTCAAAGTTAGTAGAATATGGTGGGGGCTGGAGGCGGTATGGGTGGGGGCGCCATCCACATTTTTTGGGTTTCTTTATCACCTATCTAGGGACCAAATTTGGTGGCTCTAGCTCAAAAATTTTCGATTTCAATATGCAGGGGGCTCGGAACGGGTGGGCGTGGCTCCAAAACTTTGATGCAGTTTTTTAGGGATCGTTAACAGCTATCTTCCTACCAAATTTGGTGACTCTAGCCTTAACGCTTTGAATAATAGGCACATTCCAGTTTTTAGTGAAGCATTGGGGCGGTTTGGGGCAGCTTGGACAGTATGAATTGGCGTGGCATCCAAAGTTATTATGCATTTTTTTTGGGGCTATAATCACATATTTTGGCACAAAATTTGGTGGCTCTAACTCAAAAACTGTAATAGATATAAGCATTTCTGTTTTTAAGCTGCGGGGGGGCTGGGGCGGAATGGGTAGGTAGGGCTCCAAAACTTTGATGCAGTTTTTGGGGGGTCGTTACCAGTTATCTACCAACCAAATTTGGTAACTTTAGCTCAAACACTATGGAAGATACACGCACTACCGTTTTTAGCGAAGCGTTGGGGTGGTTGAGGGCGGATAAGGCAGTATAGATAGGCGTGGCATCCAAAGTTTGAGGATCGTCAACACCTATCTTGGCACCAAATTTGATGGCTCTAGCTAAAAAACTGTAGAAGATATGGTAATTTTTAGTGTTAAGCTGCGGGGGGGCTGGGGGCGGAATGGGTGGGCGTGGCTCCAAAATTGAACATTTTAATGCAGTATTTTGGGAAATGTTAGTAGCTATCTTCTCCCTAAGTTTGGAAGTTCTAGCTGTAAAAGCGTAAGAAATAGGTGGATTTATCGATTTGAGTTATCGAATTTATCAATTTTCCAGCCCCCTAGTTATCGTAGAGTGCCAATCTTCACTCTTTAATTTGCTATGCCATAGATAAAAACATTTGCAAAGTTTGAGGCCTTTATCTTGAAGGGTGTGGACGGACAGACACCATGACGGACATTGCACAAACCCAATGTGTTCGGTAGCGAGTATTAAAATATAAACGCAAAGCAAACAGTAAATTTTTTATAATAAAAAGATCCATCAATAAAATCAAAAATAACGATTCTTTTCCTAGTTTTCTAAATATGGTATCTCAAAGAAGAACCAATTTACCTTAAAATTGTGATTTTTATGTAACGCTGAAAATTTTACAACTTTGAATGGTTATATCTTCTAAATCCGGTAGTAAAATGGATAGCAGATTTTAAATCTTTGGAAAATTTTGAGTAAAATAAGTTCATTCCTTTTTTTGAGGCACGCGAAATTTTTTGGTCATTCTTTGTCTTTGTTTTTCAGCAAAACTGTTGTTGTAGTTTTCGGAGTTCTTGTGTGGCCAATACCAAATAGAAGTTTTTAAATAATCTTTAACCGATACGAATAATGTGAATGCCAACATTTTTGGTCGGTTCAAAAAAGCTACAGAAAGACCGACCGTGTGAAGGGGGCTTAATCCTTTTTTGTTACTTCTGGTGCTCCCCAAGGGAGTCACCTCGGAATCATGCTATTTACTATTGCTATTCTTTTTTAATTAACGATCTTCCATCTGATATTTCTAACTCTCTTGTTTCAATGTTCGCTGTTGATGTAAAGCTATGTTTCACCTAGAACTATGCTTCTTTGTGAAACTTACTCGTCGGATTTGGGTGCGCTAGTGGCTATTTAATCGATTTAAAGTATTTCATACGTGAAAATTCAAAATAAACTAACTTTTACACAATTACACAGTCTAGAATATTATAAGGTCAGTTCACTGACTCTGAAAGTGGCTGACTCAGATCCAGTGTTAAGAAAAATGTATTTAGAGCTATGTTTGGTTAGTGTCTGGACTCTACCACTACTTGAATTAGAGATGTTAAGTCAAAGGCTGCCCTAGAGCAGAGTTTTGTCTTCATTGATCTAGTGCCTATCTATTTACCATTCCACATTAAGTTAAACACCTTAACGGGTATCTTTGACAATATTTTTTATGCGCTGTTATATTTTTTATCAGCTTTTTTTTACATTTTATTAAATAGGTTGATATCAGTGCTGTTAGGATTGAGGCAACAATGGGTATAATGGAAATGGTAACTTTAATTATTTCACATACTCAGTTTACACTTTATATAGATGAAAATAAATTTTGTTAATATTAGCAGAGCAGCTGCAAGGAATGAAACAAGTAAACCTTTGACTTTAATTTGTGTACAGGTCGATTCAATAATACTTGAATAAACTGATCAAAGAAAGAGTCAAATGATTTATATAAATATAATAAATTACATAAAAATGTTATTTTGTTATTGTTGTTAAACCTAATTACCGGCTGTTGGTTTTGTTATCCGCTTATTTATACCTTTCTAACTTAATGCTTGTATACACTTCTTTAAAATCATGAAATCAGATAATTGATGCACTCAGGCAGGAGAAATCTAGAGGCGCGTATATTAAGACGTCCATTTAGTTTATTATTTTTGTACGCAGCTCAGTCACTTTTTTAGTTATCGTTTCGAATTCCTTTAGTTTCAATTGTCTGCAACACAATAGGTAATCATGAAAAATATTTGTATACACATATTTGTAATTTCAAAAGATCTTACTTTTGGTAAATCCCTTGATGCTAAAAATTCAGTTCTGAGTCGCACGTTACTTTGCATTTGATCAGTATTAAAATCCCGCTTATTTAGTCTTCCTTTATTAGAATGGCTATTTGGATGTTCGTCCCGTCGGTTGTTGGACCCCTGACGGGATACAAAATGATTTTCCCTATTACTCTGCACAATTTCTCTGTCGCTTGTTATATAGCCTCCGCTTATTGTTCGCTGACATTCGAAGCCCCGTCGGTAATCGCCATAGCTGTTGTGATGGAGTCCGGTTCCAATTTTTTGAACTGAGTTGCGTTCGCGAAAATTTTTTCCACCTCCATAAAAAATTTTTTGAGTCATATTATTAGTGGTGCTATGGCATTCCCGCACATCTCGTTCCCGTTCTATATCATAATTGTCACGGACATAATGCCTGTTGTTTGGGGCATGGGTTTGGCTAGGCGCATCCGTAGTATGAGCTGAAGGTCGCTTTGACGAGACCTCTTCTTCTTGTTTTTTTTCGTAATGGGAGAAGTCATCAAAAATGGATGTTGAATGCCTATAGGAGTGGAGAATCTTCAACACCTCAATGCCTTTTGCGTTTGGTACCTCCTGAGTATCTCTTGAATTAGTCACTGATTTATTGTCATTGTTTTCAAGTCGAACATGCCGGAGTTTGCCATTAGGCACATCTTTAACATAGATCCACTTCACTTTAAACTTTCCCTTCCACTTGTCTTGTGACCACACGGTAGATGTTGAGTTATAATCAACTGAAGTCATCATTTGTGCCATGCCACAAAAATGGCCTGAGCTATTTACGGAAAAAAACAGCAAAATATTTCCGCCCTCTTTCTGACGTTCCTTAAAAGCGTCGTCCAAGCGTTTATTGCCATGGTCTGTTGAGCACCAGATCTCGTATTTTATACTGCGATGAATGTCATCTTCAGAATAAGATTTTATGACAAAAAAACTGAAAAAAAGATCTGATAATAAGTTGCCAATACTTAATTATGTAATAAGATATTTTTTACCGTGCGTTCGCTGCATTATCTAAATAAATTTCTGTTGGATTATAATTGTTCTTGTCCTTCAATTCGTGCAATAAAATGTGCGGATCTGATGTCACTTCTTCAGTTGTTGATACACTTGGTATCACAATTAGATTATTGTCCTCAAGATTATTTTCATACCTTATATTTGTGTCAAAGACGTTGCGGTTGGAAGTGAAACTACCCATACGATCGTTATGCCGAATTTGAGGGCCGATAGGAAGAGTTCGTCGGAAAGGTTGGTCAGAAATTGCGCTTAATTGGACCTGTTGTCGTTCTTGATGATGAACATATTGTTGTGCAACCCAGTTTTTTCTTGCTTGACCATGCAAAGAAGGTTTCGCGCAGCCAATACTACTGTAACTGGCCAGCCTTAGGCATTCTTCTTCTTTTTCAGAACGTGTGGTAGGTGATGGTTCTTCACAAGTCGTTACAGAAAAATTAACTTCCGGATAGGACAAATCTACTGGTGAAGGCGGGGATGGTACTACTGGTGGATAACTGCTTGGCGAGTCCCATACATTGACATCTAAGTTATGCTTTCCGGGCACCATGGGAGGTGGTGGCATACCGGGACCTTTCTTCTTATGACTGGAAGCTGTAAACGTTGTCTGTGTGTATAAAAATAACAAAACAGCATTATTGATTACGTAACAATTTAAACACGCTAATAAACTCACTTTCGAAGTAACTTTTGCAGGTTGCGAGGCGATTGATGCCCATGTTGTTTTTTTTGGTGCACTGTTAAAAGCAGGTGTCTTAGTTTCATCCAAATGTTCACATGTGCGATTGTCCAACCTTGATGACTTTCCATTGTCGTTTTGATTTATCTACATGCATAAATTATGAACATGTTTACTTAGTTTATTTATTTACGTTTGATTTGACCTAAATAAGTTAGTTGGTTGTAATGCAGGTTATCTGCTTTCAGGCTGATTTGGGTGCTACCGTTTGCGTAAAACGAGGCGCATTTTGGCAGGAAACGAACTTTAATAAACTTTTGTGAAGATTCAAATTGTGAAGAATGAACACGTGAAAATACAAACATCGAAGCTGTGGTCGAAAAAAGTTAACACATTGTGCGTAGTTTAAATTATGGGGTTACTCTTTTTATGCAATTGTTTTACGAATTCCAGAAAACCGTTTATAATGATCTTTATTTCAAATAAATACAATGTTTAAGTATTGTGTAGTATTTTTTACAGATGTTTGTGTCTCATAAGCTTTTTAATACGCATTTATTAGCTCCACTTTTATGTCTGCAACTAAAATTATGAAGCATATTTTTAGGGCTGCTTTTAAGGAACATCTAGCTTAAAATTTAATAAAGTATATCTCTATATATATAAATGAGTCCCTAAATTTCTTGGTCATGACATCACGCGTAAACGGTTGGACCGATTTCACTTTTTTTTTGTTGTGTTTGTTATTGTCAAGAGGAGAATCTTATGAAAGAAATAATTTAAACTATTGTGCGGTAATAAGAAATTTTTAAGTGTTTAGTATAAGTGAACTGTTGCTTTAGAATGCTGTGTCAGTAGGCTATTCAAAATATATTTCAAGATAGTAAAGTATAGCTAGAAATTTTAACAGTCAAGCCAGTTTTTTGTGTGGGGAACTTAACTAAATTTTAAAAAATTTAAGAAGGAAGATTTTTTCACAATCAAATAATTAAATTTTAATCCGTGTGTGAAAAGTCAGTTCATTACCAAATCCGTGCCGAGACCAAAAAAAAAAAAAAAAAAAATTACAGGAATTAACGCCAAATCGCCCAATGCACGACTCATTTTATCATGAGTTGTAACGCGAAACCCAATACGATTCTGATGCATTAAAAGAAACGGTTCTAAGAAACGTTCCCCTTTTAAATGAGCAACAAAAGCATGTATACGAAAACTAATGAAAGTGGTGAACGATGGATCTGGAGGATTTTTTTCTCGGATGCTACCGGTGAGACAGGGAAAACGTTTTTAATATCATTGATTTTGGCAAAGATTTTATTTTGGCAGGTGTTTTTCGCACAGTACTACCACGATCAACGCCTGCTGACGAACGCATGCTTAAAGTCATCCATATTATGGAAAGACGTTAAAACGCTCAAATTATATATGAACATGCGAGTCGAATTGCGGAACTATCAATCTGAAACGGTTTTTTCTAAACAATTGCTCGATATTGTTAATGGTAAAATACCTGATGACTCATCATCTGGATACATCATATTTCCTACCAATTTTGTCACTTTACTGAAACTTAAACCGAACTTATCAAGAATGTCTTCCCAAACTTTGCGCAAAATTACACAGATCATGAATGGTTGAGTTTATTGGCTGCAAAAAACGGATGCCAATAAAATGATTTTTCAGATTCAAAACAAAATAGCTGGCGGATTAATGACATATAAATCGATTGATTCCGTTTCTAACCAAGATGATGTTGTCAACTATCAGAATTGTCAAAATTTTTAAATTCGCTGGGATTACCATCTCATAATCTGCAATTTAAAAGTTATTATGTCGCGGAATATAAACCAGACACGTCTTTGTAATGGCACCCGACTCATCGACGCCACAATTTTGAAAGGGAAATATAAAGGTGAAGACGTTTCGATTTCACGGATTCCTTTGATTTCGAACGACATGTGATTCGATTTTAAACGGTTGCAATTTCCAGTGCGGCTAGCATTCGCAATGTCGATAAATAAATCATTTATTTTTTACTTTTTAGTTCGATGTTCTTTAAAAACCGCCCTAAAAGTTTGTTCTATAATTTTTACTTTTCTGACAATTACAAAAAAAAAAATTACAAGTAAATACATAAATACAGTATAAATACAAAAGGCTTTGTAAAAGGGGCAGTATTTAAAAAGACCGATGACGTTTAAATGACATTTTAACTTTGAATTACACTGGTAGTTAGCTACCTTTTTCATCAAAATTTTTTTTGATTCTAAAAATATTTCATACCCGCACAGGTGGCACAGAACTTTCTGCAAAAAGTCGTCTCGAGTTCCATGCATTTAACTGCTGATCGTCACGGTTTTGATTATTGTAAGAGCCTGGATTTCCAATTAATATTTTGGTATCTGAAATTGTGAAAATATTGATATTGAGTTTTTCTATTCTATTTGATGCCCTGTCCTCATTAGGGCTGCATCTTGAGCGATGATACAACATCTCCCATACACATTTTATTGGTACTAGATATCGTAGATGGTGCCGTCTAGTCATGATGTGAGTGCATCGGGTGTTAACAGTACTCGATACAACAAGATTTTATACTTTTAGAGGGTTCAAACAGCGTTGTTGTTTCCTGAGCTGTGAGCGAATTATCGTCAGCGATCGCGCTCACACACACAGTTCGGCTGGGTTGGCTGTGCTACGCCAGCTCATGTTGTAGCGAAGCCAGCAAGCCGAATGACATCGAACTAGCCCACAACTCACGAAGCAACATACGGCAGTCCCCCGAGAGAGTAAAATCGCCAGACACCAGAACTGGTAAGTTAGTTGGGAAATCGCTGTTTGAACCCTCTATAAGTATAAAATCTTGTTGACTAGAGCCTTCTCACTAGCTCACACTTCAACAGAAACAAATGCCGCGCTGGCTATCGACGCAAGTGCTGCATAGCCCGTTAACATAAACTTTATGTTTATGTCATAAAGCATTAAAAAGTAAAAAATTCTTAGCCATTTTGTGTTCTACAAACACTGTATAAAAAGAAGCATAAGCCAAAGACAACAACTGGCTTAACGGTTTCCGATTACAACTCAAATCTGCTTCAACTTTGTTTCAGTTTATGCGAGTGCAGCTAATTCCGACGCGAAGTGTCCATTGCTAAGTGGAGTGGTTAGGATGAAATTTACGCGAGTAATTTTGCTGTTAACATATTGGCGAAATAAATTCAGTGACTTGGTTTCTGTTTACATTACAGAGCAATTTGTGGCTCCCAACGTGGAGGTGCGACGAAAGGATATAACTGCAGCTGGATTACATTCCACACCAACAGTTGTAAGATATGTGCTATGGTGCCATAATTATCTGAATCGGAAAATTTTTATAATGCGTACCATCCAATCTTCTTTTCACTTTCAACAACTGCAGGCAACAGCGCATCGCATCAACCCTCTGCAGCCATGTCGCTACAATGACTACATAACCATGCAAAAAAAACTGTCACAAAAATCCATTGGCCACGTACCACTATCATCATCACCATTTGCTTGCTCCGGGCGGTCATTTAAAACATAACCATTCGATTCATCACCCGCAGGAAAGTGGACCACGGAGCAGCACTGTAACCATCTGTGAGCGAGAGCACCCGCTGAAGGGAAGCGTAAGCCAGGCCTACAATGTGAACAATGAAAGTCTGCAAATCGATCTTAAAAAGCACCCATCAATGTCATATCGCAATAAAGGACACTTAAACATTGAACTGAGCTATAAACCCTCTCCGCCATGCAAGGGACAGCCAGTGACCGAAAAGATTGTTGTCAACAACAAAAGCCAACACCTGGTGCATGAGAAAATTTGCCTGCCAAAAGAAAAAACTACAGGCCAAGTGCGAAAAGTCGGTGAGCGGCAGTTACTTTTCACAAGGGGTGAAGCTTTTCTAATCATATTATCATTTGACATTTTCAGCCCTTTAAAGATCCCTGGGGCAAGTCCGGTCCAGGAGGCAAGCCTTGGCGTAGTCCGAAAGAAGTAGGCAGCACTTTTTTGAAATCGCTGGTAGGATTAATTTCAATAAGTATTGTAACTGTATACACATTACATTAATATTAAGGGCTGGACAAATAAGGAAATGCTAAAAGATTTGGACCAGGATAATCCCGTTACTCCCGCTGAAAAAAACACATTTCGCAAATCGAAAGGCGGGAAGACGATCATGCTTCAACGCTGTTGCGAGGCTTGCACCTGCACTTGCCCCGCCATAAACTGTTCTAGTCCATTGAAGCCCTCTAGAAAAATTTCGGCAGAAGCTTCACCTGTTTCCAAATGTGAAAAACGTTCGCCACCCGTAGAGGGCAAGCCCTTTAAGCTTTCTACACGACTGATACATGACCACTTTACAGGCAGTAACGGCCGCAACACTGGCACTAAGGATGCGATCTTGGAGAGCGGAGGATGTGGCGTTGAGCTGGTGCTATGCTTACACAGGCCTATAAGCCTATCCAGTACGGATGTGACGAAGAGGACGCCATCGCATGATGGGTACGCCTACCCACAACCCAAGCACAAGCCAAAGCCCAATAAAGAGCAGAACATCAACAAAATCATCAAATACATTAGTCACATGAAGCGACATTCGAACAACTTAAATTGTAAGCTGCAACGTTGCAATTGCGGCCGCCTTGCAGCCACGCCACCTCCCCATACGCCCACCTGCTGCCATAAGCGGCTCACCCTGCACATACGTTAGTCTAACTCAAATTGAATCTATAAATGTGTGTGTCTCTTTTATTCTTTTGACTTTGGCAACCAAAAACGTATTTTTATCTGTTATTGTATCTCTCTCTCTTGGTGCCGGTATTTACTTTTGCACCTGCATCAATATTACTGTTACCGTTTCTCATTTGCTTGCTCTGCGAAAATACATATCTTAAATCTGAGGTCAGCTTACAAAGTCTACAGCAGTTTAATCAACAAGATTTTATACTTATAGAGGGTTAAAACAGCTATATTCCAACCAACCTAACATTTCTGGAATCTGGCGATTTTACTCTGTCGGGGGACTGCCGTTTGTTGATTCGTGAATTGTGGGCGAATTCGATGTCATTCGGCTTGCTGGGTACGCTACAACATGAACTGCCTCATGATACAACTACAAATACCCCTTGAACCAATATTCAATAATTGTCAATGAAAAATCTAATATATGATTTAAATATATATATTGTTTATGCTAGAATATAAACAATGAACAATGCTAGAATAAACATGTAGAATTGAAATAATATTAACGAATTACAAGTTTTGCTATTCAATTGCACAAAGTTAATATTAAGTTTATACTACCCTTCCAACTTTGACTTTAATAAGCATATTCAAGCAAAACTCAAGAACTGCCGATTTACAATTTTGTGAAAATAACAAGAATACAGACCGCGCCTACAGCGTTGCCGAAAAGCAACAAAAACTAGTAAAAAGTACTTTTGGTTGTTGTACTTTTTGTTGCATTTTGGCAGCCATGCACGGCGTATACACGTACATATGTATAAACTTGCTGTTTGTGGGCAAAGAAATATGCGTTGATAGATTTTTGGGTGGCGAGACATTGTTGTTGCTGCTTGTGAGAAATACTTTATCGTGCATGGATTGCTTTGATATGATTCGATTATAAATTTATGACATTTATATGCAATCATCACATCGGTTATAATGTGTCATTGTATTTTTAATATATTTGCGGATTAAATTTAATTATTTTTGTATATGTTTTATTAGTTCTAAGCTATTTCAATGGTTATAAGAAACCTGTAATAAATAGTAATAAATATAGCAATTAATAATAAATATACACATATTGTTAGCATCGCACTTCTTTATGTTCCTCAACCTGTTTATAAATTGCCAAAATCCTAAAAGTGCGACAGGTCAGTTAATGCCATAGCAATAACCACTCATACAAACGAGCTGGACATATATACATGAACACACACATGCAAATCCAAGGCATAGGGAAATATATAAAAAATCTAGGCAAAGCACACAGCAGGTAGCCCAACCAAACCAAACTCACATGTATTCACATACTAATGCATTATGCCCGTTGGTTGGTTGGTTGGTTGCCTACCCCCCGCGCGCCCTCCCTATCAACAAACAGCTCACACTGGCTGCGAGCTCGCTCACATATGAACGCATACATATGCATAATTATTGGATCCAGCGGCTCGAGTCTGCCGTTGCCCAACGTTCGCAAGCAAAGCAGGCAAAGGAATGACTTGCAGTTTTTGCGCTGCACACTTTGTCGGCAAAAAGTTTGCGGCGCGAGAGCGCTCATTTCGCTCTTTTTTCTGCCTGGATCTGATCTCACTGGTACTGAATGATAAACTTCGCCGTACTGAATGAATGCTGTATATTATTTTCTGCTTAGTGCTACTAACCAACTAAATTTGAAGAAAACATACATTACACATTATTGAGCTATTTTATTTATTTTGCTCAATTGCGACTTTGCAACGTATTATTTCAATTCGATATTAATTAAATTGCAATATTTCTTGTTTTCCCATCTGAGTAAAAGAATACATCGGAATGACGCCACTAGCTATATTCCAACCAACTTCGATGAGTTTAGCAAGTTTGTTAAAGATGATGGAAGGGGGGCTGTGTTTACAGATTTTTGTGTGGTGACATTTTTTTGCAATCCTAATAACTCACATAAAACATACTGTTATTTATACAATTGTGTTCATAGAAATCGGACAGGTACCGTGTAACAAAAAGTTGTTAGCACACGCCTGTGATTTTCAACACTCATTTAATTTTTTTTAACCAGTTTTTTAGGTGAAGTTATCAACTTTCGGGACACCAAATAAGCAACTCTAGCTCAAAATCTGTTTAAGATACTGGGGCTGAACGCGCATTTGTTATGCGTTTCCAAGCTTTCAATAAGAATATAAGAGATAATGTGCGAATGTTTTAACTGCGTTTATCAGCCTCCTTATTGTGAACACCTACAAGTAGGTAAATATCACAGGGCAGTACATTAGTCGGCTTCCATATTTGTAGATAAAAGAGAGTCAAATGTGCGCTGGTTTGATCTACGTGCGCCAATTTCTAAGCCAGAAATAATTACACTCCTGCAAGCAGGTCATAATTTATGGTAAAGTACAATGAAAGAGCCGGTCGCATTGTTATGAAAAACTGCAATTCGATAAAGAACAAAGGTCAAGTGTGCGCAGGTTTCTTAGCTACCAATAAGTAGATAAGACAGTTTTCTTAGAGCCGGTGGCATTGTTTTAAAATCTGCAATTACAACAAAAAGATTATCAAACTTTTACGTTAAGCCAAACATCTGTATTCAATTGTTGGTCATAAATAGTCTTACATGTTTTCAGTTTTATTACACTAGTCAACAATTTAGCCATCGCAACTACCATACAGTTATGCAAAAATGCACACAAATTCCGGAAGTGTATTCAGTAATCCATTTGTCGGTGTCGTTTGCCGCCGACTCAGAAAAAGGGAACACATCAAAAATATCAAAAACCTCGACAGGTAGGCCGGCAAGCAATGAAACAAACGCACATACACCCAAATACAAAATGTTTACAGTTATTGGTTGTTGGTCAACATTTGGCTCGAACGTTGAGTGCAAGGGAAACAAAAATCTGCTCTAGAGCCTGCTCACACTTGTGCAAATCATAGAAGGGGACTATCACCGGCACCCTGAGACGCGAAAGCTCTAAAAACTCTTGTTAGTAATTGCGCAGTCTAAATATTAGACTGTCTGTGCTTCAAGTGATAGTAAACCACGTTGGCTTACGAGGGAACTATCAAAATTTAAAAACGTGAAGACAAGTTCTTAAAAATTGTAAAAAGTCCGAGGATACTATACATTCTTCGAAAAAGTTAGCAAACTTAAATTTTATTTCTGTTTATCTTGCTATAACAGTTATCTGAATCGTTGAAGATTAAACTTTTCCTTGATAATTCTTAAGGCAAGGGCTGACCTATTCGCTGAGTATTTATACTCGATACCGAAGGTAAAGAGTATATTGGGTTTGTGCAATGTCCGTCATGGTGTCTGTCGGTCTGTGTGTCCGTATGTGCGCAACTTTTTTCCATACCCTTCAAGCTAGAGATTTGAAACTTTGCAAATGTCTTTATCTATAGCCGTGTAAGATAAAGTGTTAAGATTGGGGTTCTACGATAACTGGGCGGCTGGCAAATCGATAAATTCGATAACTCAATATCGATAAAGCCAGCTATTTCACACGCCCTTACAGATAATTTATAATAGCTTTTGATGCCACGCCAATCCATACTGTCCAAGCTGCCCCAAACCGCCCCAATGCTTCACTAAAAACTGGAATGTGCGTATTATTCAAAACGTTAAAGCTAGAGTCACCAAATTTGGTCGGAAGATAGCTGTTAATGATCCCCAAAAAACGGCATCAAAGTTAAGGAGCCACGCCCTCCCCCCCCCCCCGTTCCCCAGCCTCCTGCATTTTAAAATCAAAAACGCCTATATTTTTTACAGCTTTTGAACTAGACCCGCCAGATTTGGTGCCAAGATTGGAGCAGAAGAAACTCAAAAAACTTGGATGGCGCCCCCCACCCATACCGCCTCCAGCCCCCCTTCCACCATATTCTACTAACTTTGAGCTAGAGTCACCAAATTTTGTTGGAGGATAGCAATTGACATCAAAAATATATCTGCGGCAAAACTATGGACGCCACGCCCCACCATGCGAGCCCCCAGCCCCCCTTCCACCATATTCTACTAACTTTGAGCTAGAGTCACCAAATTTGGTATGAGGATAGCTATTGACATGATACACAGATCTTCAGCAAAAATTTTGATGCCACGCCCTCATACCACCCCCAGCCCCTACCTTTAACAAACTTTGGGCTAGAGTCACCAAACTTGGAACGAAGATAGCTTTTGGCATCCCCATCTGCACCAGACAGTCTTTGAGGCAGCGTACACCCCTGCCGTATCGGCACCCCATTGCAATCAGGTCTCTTTTAATCTGTTTTATTACTGGTATCGAGTATACCGCAGTCGGGAGCGTCCGACTGCAACGTTTCTACTTATTTATAGTATTTTTAATCAGTATTGTTCAGGCATGAACATAAATAGTATAGAGTGCAAGGGACTCATGTTCGTTTTTATAAATATTCAAAAGTTATTAAGAAAATAGACCAACTGATAGTACAGTAGAAATAGGGACACATGTGTGTAACCCTAAATAGCCGATGCGCGCTGAGCCTTACAAACTCAGCGATAGGATAAGAATAGATTAAGACCAACGCTTAGACTTACAAACTCAGCCATAGATAAGCTAGAGTTAAGGGTTGAAATTATGAGTGAGTTAGGGTATAAAACCACTGGCTCAGACGAATAAAGATCAGTACGAAATTACAACTCGTTATATACTCAACATTTTGGTCCTTCGAGAACCTGTCCGTCTTTTGTGCGTTTTGTTAAAGTGCTACATAAAAATTTTTTGTTTTTTCTTTGGCTTACCAACACAAGCTGTGAGTAGAGGCACAGTACGATCAACCAGGCGATCAAAACAAAAACACCTCCAAACGCCACATAAACAAACAAAAAAAAGAGAAACATACAAGATGCTGTCAACACAAACTCTGCAACTTTTGAAGAAACAAGCGGAGAATCTATGAAGAAGTACGGCGTGCAATCGAAAAAAAGGAAGCAGCATCAGCTTTTAATAAATTGGAAGAAGAATTCACTGCCAACCATGATATACTAATGAAAATTGGAGTCGTCGATCATCAATATTTTACAGAAAAAATATACAATGGCAAACATCAGGACCTATAAAGAGTCCCTGATGAAGGTCGAAGTTGCCGACCAAGCCAAGATAAGCGACCAACAAATGTCAGGAAAAAAAGCTGACGTCGATATGCCACCTGGGACGTCCAAAGAAAAACCTGTTCAAGAGAAATTTTAAATGTTTTCTCCACGGAGTGTGGACAAAAGAGCACAGAAGGTAAGGCAGCACATTAATACAGTGAATGCCTGCCTAGAATTCAGCAACCAGGAAGATATTAGTGATTTAAAAAACAAACTTAATTTCCTTTGGAACAAAGTTCAGTCAACGCTTACCCAACTAGAGGAGCAATATGAAAAATTTGCATTTGACGTTGACGATATCGATTATCTAGAGTGCAGTGTAGACGGTCTTTTAAAGAAATTAAACAAAAGAATAAGTAACATGCACCATATTAAAGAAGAAGTTCCAGAGCTTCCAAAAGTGGATCTTCCTCATTTCAATGCAAATCCCAAAGAGTGGCAAACATTCTTCGAGCTGTTCTCCGAGGTGATTCATAACAGGAAGGATATCAGGGATACAAAAAAGCTGAACTACCTGAAATCTTGCCTCAAAGGAAAAGCAAAAATGGTCGTCAGCCATTTATTAATAAGATCGGCAAGCGCTTCGAAAATACGCGCAAAATATTTGCTACCTGCGTATACCAGCTGCTAGACTTGGAACTGGTGAAGAACAATGATGAAGGCAGTATCCGCAAGTTCTTGGACACAGCTACTGAGTGCATCTATATCATTAAAGAAATAGGTATAATTTCTAATGATGCTGATGTTTTGTTCGCTCAAATTCTGCTGCGACGATTTTTCACTGAAGTCCTAAAACACGTAAAGAAGGCTAGGGAAATACAATCTTTGTCCGATGTGCTGGAAATCATATAGCAATTATATAACTCAATAGACTCAGTACAAAAACAGGGCATTCAACCAGAAGCCAAGAAAGCGAGCAACAAAAGATGCCGTTATTGCCAACTGGATGGCCATGAATTAACAAGATGCCAGAAGTTTAGAAAAAGCGCAAAGAGTTTGTGACCAAAAACTCGCTTTGCTTCAAAAGCTTGGGCAAACACAACATTAAGGATTGCAAAAAGGATTGGACATGCAATCGATGCTCCAAAAGTCACATGCAATCGATGCTCCAAAAGTCACAATAATTTGCTTCATGAGAATGCAAATAAGAAAGAGTTCATCAGCAGCGATTGCCTTAAGGAAAATAAAGGGCAAGACTCGTTGCTGGCAACTGCGCTTATAAAAATCCAAAATAAAAATGGAAATTATGAGCAGCTAAGAGCTCTGATTGATGGAGGCTCGCAAAAAACGCTTATCTCGGAAGAAGCTGCGCAAAAACTAAAACTTCGACGTACAAAGAGAAATGTTGAAGTTCAGGGAGTTTCACAAAACGTGCAGATATTAAAAAACAGCGTTTGCTTAATGATTAAGCCAAGGTTTGAAAGCAAATTCGTTACCAAAACACAGGCACTTGTGATGCCAAAACTACAAAGAGCTTTACCTAGCAAGAAAATCGACATGAATGTCAATAAAGATTGGATGGGCTGCGAGCTAGCAGACCCACACTTCAGCGAGCCCAGCCGAATTGATGTCATAATCGGCGTTGACTTACTCCCTACAGTTATGTTGGGGAAAGTAAAAAAAAGTCAACGAAACTCTGGGTCAAAAAATCCAACTTGGATGGATTATTTCCGGTAACATAGCTAAATCGTCAAGTAATAAAGTGGTCAGCGCAACAACAACGATTAGCCTGGACGATCTGGAGCGCATCTGGGAGCTTGAAAGTGACTCCAGCGACTCGGAACATAACAGAGTTTGTGAAAAGGTGTTCCAAGAAAAAACCACGCAGGATGAAAATGGTCGGCTGATAGTCTGAATACCATTTCGAAAAAACTTTGAGTTAGGAAACTCTAGGAAACAGGCTATGGCAAGACTCCTGCAAATGGAAATCAAGTTCAAGAAGCATTTGCAAATATTCAAGGAATACAGCACCTTCATGAACGAATATTTGCAACTGGGTCATATGGAACCGTTGAACACGATCGGCCAAGGCAAATATTATATGCCACACCAGGCAGTGATCAGACCAAATAGTCTCACTACCAAACTAAGAGTAGTGTTTGACGCATCGGCAAAAACGTCCGACGGATTAAGTCTAATACCCCGATTCCACTACAAGCCGGATGCAAGTATGTAATTGGAACTCGGGAATGTTGCTTCCGTTTGTATAAGATTCCCCTATGCACAATGAGAATCTTGTTCAAATTTCCCCGTTGGTCGGTTGCATTTCCCAGTTGGTCGAAAACCGATCAACTGGGAAAAGCAGACGATGTTAGAATTTAACATTACAGAGCACTGAACAGCACTTTTACATAGTCGATAGTATGAAATTTCCTATCAATACTCGTTTAAACAGTGCCAATTTGGGTAAAACAGCAGCTGGTCATCAAGTGCATGAAAAAAAAAACAAAACCCCTGTTAAAACAGGATGTGGATGAATTGGATTTGTAGTGGAATCACCTACATCCGCGACTTGCCGTTAATGACGGATGCAACCTAATGGCATTAGGGTATAAATGACGTAATGCTAGTGGGTCCCAATATACAAAAAGCCATATTTGATATACTAATCAAGTGCCGACTATTGGAAGTTCGTAATGACAGCTGACATTGAAAAGTTGTACCGTCAAATTAAAGTTGCCAAAGACGATCAGGAATATCAATATATCCTCTGGAGAGATGATCCAAAGTTGCCAATTAAGGAGTTCAAACTGACTACGGTAACGTAAAGGACTTCAGCTGCGCCGTTTTTAGCAATCCGCTGTCTGCAGGAACTAGCAAGTAAGCACTGCCAAGGCAACAACAAACTGATGATAACAATAAAGGAAGATTTTTACATGGATGATCTGATCACTGGTTGCAACTCAATTGACGACGGCATCAACACACAAACGGATATAAGAAGCGTCATGAAAAAGGCTAGCATGCATGTATCAAATGATGACAGAACCATCGCTGGAATTCAGGAAAGTGACTCAACAGAAAAAATAATAAACAATGACGAGTCGGTAAAAACCCTTGGTCTGCAATGGGATCCCAAAAAGGATGTCGTCGAATGTCCAAAATTAGTGCGCATCAT
>JAWNNU010002358.1:0-81520 GCA_035044585.1 Scaptomyza polygonia
TTAAGCGGACAAAAGGGTAGATCATTATGATAATCATTATGCTGCTGTTGCTGCTTTTTGATTTTGAATGTTTGAGCTCCAATCTGCACACCTTTTATACCCATCAATAACGAGAAATGATCAGATGCCACACACACACACCCACACACACACACAGTATAGACACAACATAAAAAAAAAAATGTCCTGCTTTCTCTTAAAAAGGAAAAAAAGAACCAATAGTGAGTGATACGCCCAATACTTGTTGCACCAATGGAGAGATGTGACCAATACTTGTTGCACCAATGGAGTGATGTGGTCAATACCTGATGCACACTTAAACAATGTCATTGCTATCTATCCACGAATTGTGCGCGCTCGAGAACCCTTACCATTTAACTAGCACCTGACCTTTTCGTCGGTCTATTATTTTTTAACTAGTTAAGTGAGTGGTAACTTTGTTTTTGTTAGTTCCTTTTTATAAAAACCGCCTTTCACTTCGGTACCCTCATAGTCTTTCAATATGTATGTAGTAGGGTATGTATTCTGAATTTTTTTAATTTGGAAATTTCACTTGTCCAGTTTTTTGTATATCCTTTCTCAAATAAATGTTTATGTTTAGTTATACGCACATGATCATTTACTTTGAATTTACTGCCAAGAAAGATTTTTAAGTGGCTATAGACAGTATTTAGCAATATCTGTTCATTTGAGGAATTTACTCTTATAAGTGGCATTTTAATTGTCCTATGATATTGCTTATTATACTGTTTAATCAACTGCTTATACATTTCAATCCAATTGTTATTCCATTAAAGCTTAACTCTTTCCACATCATTTCCTTTAAAGTTCTATTAAAATTCTCAACAATGGATGCTTTAAGAACACTATAGCTTGAGTAACTGACAGCTTGAGTAACTTAACTTAACTTACTACAGTCAGACTTGGGTGCACTGTCGGCTTGGTGCCGTTATAACTTACTTAATTTAAATTGTTAAAAATGTAAAATCATGACTTTTTGTAGAGGTACCCCTCATACTGCTAACTACGTGCTTGATGCTTCACCACTTGTCCGCGTTTTTGAAATTAAAGATTTAGGCATCATTCTTGATAGCAAATTAAAATTTGATTCTCACATATCGTCGATGGTCAATAAGGCCATAAACGCTCTTGGCTTCATCAAGCGGTGGTCAAAAGAGTTTGATGATCCCTACACCATTAAAACGCTATATACATCCCTGGTACGTCCCATTCTGGAGTATGGATCTTGTGTGTGGTCCCCGCAATACGGGCAGCATGCTGCCTTGTGTGCATTAGGACGTCGACAGACGTCGACGTCCGCCCACCACTGATCTATAGGCAGGGGTATCTATTTCTGCCAGTTGAATACATGCAAACAATGAAGCGTGCCGTGCTGCGCTGGTCTCGACCTACAAACAAATTTAGAGTGCTTTCGTGGACCGACTTAAAAATTTTATATACAAATTAATTATTAATTATTAATTAACTATATTTTCCACAGCTTTTGAGCTAAAGCCGCCAAATTTGGTGCCAAGGTTAGAGGTGAAGAAACCCAAAAAATTTGGATTGTGCCCCCCACCCATACCGCCCCCAGCACCCCTTCTACCATATTCTACTAACTTTGAGCTAGAGTCACCAAATTTGGAATGAGGATAGCTATTGACATCATAAATAGATCTGCAGCAAAAATTTTGATGCCACGCCCCCCCAAACCTCCCCCAGCCAAATATCTATCATATTTTTCTAACTTTGAGCTAGAGTCACCAAATTTGGTATGAGGATAGCTATTGACATGATACACAAATCTTCAGCAAAAATTTTGATGCCACGCCCTCATACCGCCCCCAGCCCCTACCTTTAAAAAACTTTGAGCTAGAGTCACCAAATTTGGAAGAAAGATAGCTTTTTGGCATTCAGATCTGCACCAGACAGTCTTTGGGGCAGCGTACACCCCTGCCGTATTCGCACCCCATTGCAATCAGGTCTCTTTTAATCTGTTTTATTACTGGTATCGAGTATACCGCAGTCGGGTGCGTCCGACTGCAACGTTTCTACTTGTTTTTTCGCTGGATTTTTTCCATTCGTTTTAGCTATGTGGACTTCTCTGTGGCTTTCCACCATTCCAGTATTCTATAGAGCAGTATGGGGCGCACAATTCAGATAAGAATCCAAAGTGTCAGTCTTGGTGAGATTCGCCAAGTGCTACCCAACATCTTCTGCGATGTATAAAGTTAATTGGTGGCCTTCTTCACCCTTTCTTCCACATTGAGCTTCCAGGTCAACTTGCTATCCCAAGGTACTTGATACTTCCTTTTGGTATCAGCGTCTTATACCATGTTCTGATATACCAGTTAATCTCGCGATTAGCGTCGTTGACGAGATTAAAGCGCTAATCTACTTGTAATCGCGAGATTAACTCATACAAGAACTGTCAAACGTAATTCCCTCACTGACGAGATTAACTCTTAATCTAGTAGATTATTGGAGTGCAACAAAAACGACAGATGGCGCTGTTTTTGCATATTTTAAAGCTGATTGCTATAAAAACTTAAATTTGCTTGAAGAACTCATATGCGAACAACTGTTAATTGTTGCAGAAAAAAAACAGAAGTTATGGCAGCAAACAAAAAATAATTTATTGGTGGCAAAAATCTGCCTCATCGAGATATGGCAGAGCAGGGAATGGCGGTAGAGTTGCGGAACTTTGGCTTTGACTTCACGGGCGCAAAAATAAAAGTTAAAGTGCACAACACAGATGCCTGAGATATGGCTGCACATAACGTGAGGTGCATTTTATATTTCATTAGCACAATATTTCTTGATGCTCTTGAAGTATTCAGCAGATCCTCCATTATTTTCGCCATATCCAGCATTTTTGTCATACAAAAAATAATTTTAATAATATTTGGTGGCATTTTTATTCACTAATGGTTAATTTCATTATTCTCTGCTGTTTGCTATTTATTTTGCTTGATTTATAAGTGTAAACAAAGAACTGTCAAGTGGAGATCTATCAGTTTTTCTAGCGTTTTTAGCTTGAATGAAGTCAAGCTGATGGGTCTTTAGTCTTTAGACAGCACGTGGCTGCATTTTCCCGCTTTGGGCAGGAAAATTACCCGCGCCGTCCTCCAGGCCACTGGCACATAGCCATAACTAAGGCATCCCTTAAATATTTCCCTCAGCCATGGAGTGACCCGGTGATTTGTAGCTCTCAAAGGATTCTACAGCCCACATTATCCGTCGCGTCGTTATGACATCTTCTGGTATTTCCACTCTTGTGGTTGGAAATATCGTTTGTGTGTTTGTGTTGACTTCAGTGCAGTTAGGGAAATGCGCCTCTAGGAGCACATTCGCCGCATCTTTACTGCTTTCCGTCCATCGGGCGTCTCCAGTTTTTAGTTGGCTTTGTACTATCTGTTGGCGAGCTAGCAGCTTCCTTAGCCTTGCGGTGTCAGTTGTCTTCTCAATGCCAGAGCAGAAGTTATGCCATGCGTTTTTTTTGCTACTCGTACTTTTTCCTTAAAGTCGCGAAGCAGCGTTTTGTATTCGATCCATACCATCTCTTTTTCTACTTGTTTACCGAGTTTGAAGAGTTCTAGTACCTCTTTTCTTTGTCTCTTGAGCTCTGGAGTCCACCTTGGTGGCTTGTGTCTCTTCTTCTCTTGGCATGGTCTACACGTTTTATGATAGGCCATCACCAAATATTTGTTGAGTGTCTCTAGGGACTTCTCTATTTTATCTGGTGAGGCTATCTTTGGTAGTAGCGGTAGGTTTGTTTCAATTTCTTTAACAAACTGCTTCCAGTCTGAGTTCCGCGGGTTTCTGTACACTTTTTTCTTCGCTAATCGTTCAAAGTTAACACAGAATTGAATGTACTTGTGGTCCGAGAAGGAGTGTCTACTAAGAACTCTCCAATCTTTTACCGCTGTATTCGTTACCGACGCGAGGGTAATATCTAAGACGTTGGGTGAGGTAGGACCAACGCAAGTTGGTTCCTCCCCCTCGTTTGCTATCTTAAGGTTAGTTTGTAGTATGAAATGAAGCAGTGACTCACCTCTGTCGTTGATGTCCCCGCTAACCCATACTGTGTGATGTGCGTTGGCATCTGCTCCTATGATTTGGGGTTGCTTTTTGGGCTCAGCCTCCGTCACCAGTCGGGTGAGCTCTTCAGGGGGCGCGTCGATGTCATGCGTCATATAGCAGGATAACATTATTATTGTCTCATCTCTGCCACCTTTCAGCGCTATCACCGTGAGGTCGTCAGTACTGTAATTAGAAAATAAGTAAGCATAGATACCTTTCCTTACTAGGATCACGGTCCTTGCTCTACTCACTGTTGTCGGGTAGAATATGTGATATTCTGGATGTTTTAGTTCAGAAACCTTTTTCCCCGACGCTATCCAAGGCTCCTGGACTAAGGCGACGTCGGCCAGCTCTGTCTCCAGGGTTAGCAGAAGCTCTGCCGAAGCCAACTCGCTTTTATGCAGGTTGACCTGGACGATCCTCAGGTCCATTTTTGGCTGTGGTATCCTCCACGTATGGGACAATTACAACGGTAATGTCTGCATCCTCGTCGTCTTCGATCTCTAGGCTTTTTGTGGCATGTGTGACCTCTGCCAGGTCACTCTCCACCTCACCTGCCTCCAACGTATTCGTGTTTTTGTCATCGGGGTTGGCGCTTTTTGAGTCGCAGGCAGACACTTCCCACGCCCCACGCCATCTTCCCGAATCGTTCGTACAGAAGATCGTCGGCCTCCTTGCTGATCTGGATCACCATTTTCTGACCCTTATTATCGGGTTTCGCAACATGGATGACTTTCCAATCAGCTGTTAGCACGTCCGGGTTCTGCCACTTCAATAGCTGTAGCGCCTGGCCTGCTGGTACGACCCGCGAGAAGAGTACTTTTGCCTTCGGCAAGGACGGAGTAAAGTTCTGTCCCCTACCTCCAGCTTGACACTAACCCAAGGAGTGTCCAGGACAGCCACGACGCCGGTGACCCACTTCAGGGTGTGGTCATCCTTGCAGCTCAAAGCTTTGACGCCGGAGAGCCAGCCCGCTCCATCAAATGATATGGGAAGCGAGTCCACCTCGCCCATACGTCTCAGAAGCGCGTCGAATAGTAGCGCCTCTACCTTCTTCCACTGCTCAGGCTTCATCTTGCCTTTGGGTCGCTGCGGTAGATGAGCGCGACGACTAAATGTCGCCTCGCCACATCACTGGCCGTCGGCTTTGTCCGCGACATTGGCTTTTTGCAGGGCCGCTTGTTGGCTGGCACCTCTGCTTTGGCGGTTTCAGCGGAGCGCTGGCGTTTTACGGCCAAGCTCTCCTCCACCTTATTGGCAAAGCCGACGTCCTTCGACGCCATGTGCTGCCTCGTCTCGTAATATGACCTAGCCTCCATAATCTTTTGATCGGCCCACTCCAGCTGGCGGGCCTCATCAATTGTGAGATCTCGCTCGCATTTGGTGAGCCGAGTCCTGATCTTAAGGGCGGCTTTATATTGGGGTTTGGCTCGCATGCCTTCCTTACTGGGTGTACTGATACTCATGTGTCCTCTTCATCTGTAGTTGACCCTAAATGGGATTCGCAATCCGAGTCTCCATGGACTGCGGTATTGCGCCACATTATGGGTTTGTGGGGTTGTGTGGCAGTATCTGTACAACCGTCCTGGCCTGCTCCCACCAGTACGGAGGGTGGATTGCTGACGACACGCAGAGAGGATTTCTCCCCCTCGTGCCCGACGGTGGTAGCATTTGTTCCCACCGACGTTTGGGTTGACATCCCAACCCGTGTTTTCTCGTCCGTCATCTCCATGTGATTTTTTTGATTTTTTTTGGGGAGTCTACCAATAGCATTTTAACCTTACTGCCAAGGACCTCGAACCATGGTTTGCTCCACACCCTCGCAATGCCGAAGCTTTTGAGAGGTATAAAGCTCACCTTAGCTCGCCATCAAACTTCCTCTCCACAGGTGAGTGGATTCCCAGTAACCTTATTGTTTCGGCAGGACGTCATTAGTTGCATTGGTCGGCCCCTCGCCATCGCATTGCCGAAGCACTTGAATGGTTTGGAGCCCACTTTTGCCTGGCCACGTTGCCTTTCCTTTGGTTTACCCCTTACCCTCTTAGTGCCTAGGCCTTTGAGTGGTAATGAGTTCATCTTAGCTGGGCATCGGTGCCTGTTGCCTAGGCTTGCCGCCCGCGCCTTCGCAGTGCCGAAGCCTTTGAGTGGTTTGGTTGGTTCGCTTTGTCCAGACGCCGCCCTGTTCCACCGCAAAGCAAATCGCACCGAGTACCCCTCGTTTGTTTCGAGGCAGCACGATGCCCATTGCCCAGCCGGCACCCTCAAGGAGGGTTCAGTTTACGATTTTTGCCAGCCTTTTTTTTTAAATAATACATTTTAAATAATATTTTTGGATTTTCTTTGATGATCTATACATTATATTAATATATATACATATCGTATTATTATTTATTTACAGAATTTTCTTTTTGTCTTAAATAGATTTCTCAAAAAAAAAGTTTTTTTTCTGTCATATTACAAAGTTATTTGAGAACCAATTTTATAATGTCCCCAGGCATAGGTATTGATACCGTCAGACCTTACTTTTCGTTTATCATCATTTGAGCTTAAAGTAGTTTTTTTTTACCTTACATATTTTTGCTCTGAGACTAACAAACTCTAGCATTCGTTTGCCACAGTTCTCATCTTTCATCGTACCCAAAACCTTTTTATTACACCTTTTAATCCGATATAATTTTGCTAACTCCCTGAGGTATTCAGACGTATCAAACTTCATTTCTACATCTTCAGCAATATCTGCATAAAAATCTTTAGTCTGTATCGAATATATGAAGTATATGAGTCTGTATCCATATAATTCAATGTGACTTTTTCTTGAAATTTAGGTTTTACATAGTCATAATGAAAATCATACATCTGCCATTTGGAAAGTTCTAAAACTGTGAAACCTAAATACATTGGTTTATCATAAACATTATGGAGACGCTTCATTTAAATAGCATACATATCTTCCGAAAACTGCGCAGAGCAATGAGACTAGCCTTTGCAATAAGCGAACGTTCACCTAACCGATTGCGTTTAGTGGATTCCCACGAAGTGACAATCTTAACATCTTTGCGTTTTTCAACGTTCCGCATTGTTTTTCCATAGACTGCATTATTTAAGAGTTAAAAAAAGTCTTTTTCAAAATTGTTTTTCGCTAATGTTCTATGGGAAGTGTTTAGGTCAATATACTTTTTAAGCCAAGGAGCATGTTTAAATTTTAAAACTCTATGTATTTTCGTCAATGTTGTTTTTTATTTTTTTTATTTTTTGTTTTTTTAGTTCTATTTTAAAGTATATAAAGTTACAAAGTTATTTGAGAACCAATTTTATAATGTCCCCAGGCATAGGTATTGATACCGTCAGACCTTACTTTTCGTTTATCATCATTTGAGACTAAAGCAGTTTTTTTTTTACCTTATACATTTTTGCTCTGAGACTAACAAACTCTAGCATTCGTTTCCACAGTTCTCATCCTTCATCGTACCCAAAACCTTTTTAACGTAGAATACGTTATTCGGTAGGTTAGGGGTGCAATTTGAAGTAAAAATTTTTGCGACCACTTTCGCCGCGTTCATTTCGATTTTTTTATACTTTAAACATACCCAAATAGAATCTTATTTATATAGAAGTTAACTGAATTTGTTAGCTTTCGAACAGTATATAAAGTATAATACTGCTACATATAAAGTTTTTGAATCCATAAGTAAATGAAATTTTAATCGCAATACATTTTTCGGCAATTTTCATATGCGTGTTTTATGTGCACATGCATTAGCAATAAGTGCGAGCAGGCCCGATAGTGATAGCTATAGCGGATAGACTGTGCATATAGTGTTGTTTCAGTTGCCCTTGCGCTCAGTGGTGTTTCGAAGCAAGCGGCGTGCCAACGCACTGTTTTTTTTACCAAAACTGGCATTAATTAATGGCTTGCAAACCACGCAAAATATTTTGATTTGGTTTTTTGCGTTAGGTTTGTAAGAACCAAAGGAAAATCATTTTAATAAAATTGGCTTGTTGCCGCCCTTTGTTTTCAACATATCAGGTCGAAATCTGGGAGTCAAGCATGTTTATATAATACTAAAAAATTTTTAAAAAATCATGGATATCGGCTAACTATATAATTTTTACTAGAGATTTGCATAAACAAGAAGTTAATTTTAGGACATGTAAAAATAAATATATGACAGTTTTTTTTTGGCAAAGCGCCCCATAGTGCAGCAGCAATAAACAATGGTAAAAGCTTGTGTGTGTTCGAAAAAGAAGCAACCGCGTTTCATTTCTCATGTCGTCACAACATTTGACTTATACTAAGTAATGCAAACCAACTTAGAAGGGTTGTATAATCTCAATATGAACTCTGGGCAATTAAATAGCAAAACGTGATTACTTCAATATTATGTCTGTGTAATATGTTTATGTTTATATTTTGGCAATATGGTAAGGCGTTCAGAATCAATTAAACACGTTGTAGATAATTTAATAAACTAGCACTTAAATCGACGTTTTTTGTAAGTAATTAAAATATATTATCTATATATTAAATTATATATTTGATTTTTTTTATTGACGATTATTAAATATTTGTACAAGGGGTATTTTTAATTTGTGCATTTTTTGGGTCTCAGCCACGACAATCCAGCACGTGTTGTTGTTGGTTTATGGGTGTTTTTAACTATTTATGTATGTATTTTGTATTTGATTCGGGAGGCAAAATGAGTGTGTGTGTGTATATTCACGAAAAATAAACCAGTGCAAAAAAGTCGCTACCAATATACTAAATAGAATGAAAATATAATAAAATGCCTCCTAAAAAGCGCCTATATATAACAAAATATTTTGAAAGTAAAAAGAAATAAGTGTGAGTAGAAAATACATTTATATTATTAATATTTGTATGAAATTTATCAGGAGAGAAAACAAACCCTTCTAGGAACTTATGGAAACTACATTCAATCTTCAACCTGCATTGATATGGTTTGCAGCATACATTTAAAAATATATTTTACTTAATTAAATTTCATTGTTTTGTCATTACGTCTATTTTGTTTGATAAATTTGAAATGTTACGTATTCTACGTAAAATTTTAGCGGCCGTGTTAGAGTAACAGCCCGTAGGTCAAGCCGAAAGCACAGACCGTCGATTTTTTACAAATTTTAATCGTGCAGCTATTCACCGTTATATACATGTGTATAGTATACACTATAATTTTGCACAAACAGTCGTTGAGCTCTGATTTCGGAGCAGCGAGCTTCCTTCAGTCGTACCATATACATAGAAGTTAGGCGAACGCTCAGCCGAGCTATTCACTGTTGTTCATGGTTACACCTATGTATGTATACATATATGCATGTATACTTACATACCTACATATATGTACCTACATGTATACTTTCAAGGCGCACATGCGGTAAGTGTAGCATTAAAAAGATATGATAGATACCTATAGACCTAAATACTTTCTCATAAACAGCTGTTTACGAATTCGTCAGATTTCGGAGCTGCGAACTTCGTACAGTCAATGTTATGCATTTTTGTTACGGAAAGTTTTGCGTTTCAGAATTTCTTGATTCGGTCCCCACCCAAAGCCTGCGATAAAAGCTATGCAATAGCTTAAAAAAAAACAAGTAGAAACGTTGCAGTCGGACGCACCCGATACCAGTAGTAAAACAGATTAAAAGAGAGAGCTGATTGCAATGGTGTGTGGATACGGCAGGGGTGTATGCTGCTGCAGGGGTGTATGCTGCCTCAAAGATTGTCTGGTGCAGATGGGGATGCCAAAAATCTATCTTCCTTCCAAATTTGGTGATTCTAGCTCAAAGTTAGAAGAATATGGTGGATGGTAGGCTTGGGGTGGTATGGGGGGGGGGGGCTTGGCATCAAAATTTTAGCTGAAGATCTGTGTATGATGTCAATTGCTATCCTCATACCAAATTTGGTGACTCTAGCTCAAAAATAGTAAAATTTGTGGGAAGGGGGGATGGGGTTGGTAAGGGGGGGCGTGGCATCCAAACTTTTGCTGCAGATCTATTTATGATGTCAATAGCTATTCTCAAACCGAATTTGGTGACTCAAGCTCAAAGTTAGTAGAATTTGGTAGAAGGTGGGCTGGGTGCTGGGGGCTGGTATGGGGGGGGCGTGGCGTCCAAAGTTTTTCTGCAGATCTGTTTATGATGTTAATTGCTATCCTCATACCAAATTTGGTGGCTCTAGCTCAAAGTTAGTAGAATATGGTGGAAGTTGGGCTGGGGGCGGTATGGGTGGGGGGCGCCATCCACTTTTTTTGGGTTTCTTCATCACCTATCTTGGCCCCAAATTTGGCGGCTCTAGCTCAAAAAATGTGGAAAATATAGGCGTTTTTGATTTCAAAATGCAGGGGGCTCGGGTTCAGGGGGGGCGCGGCTCCAAAACTTTAATGCAGTTTTTTGGGGATTGTTATTAGCTATCTTCCTACCAAATTTGGTGACTCTAGCCTTAACGCTTTGGAAAATACACGCATTCTCGTTTTTAGTGAAGCATTGGGGTGGTTTGGGGCAGCTTGGTCAGTATGGATTGGCGTGGCATCCAAAGTTTTTATGCATTTATTTTGGGACTATAATCACCTATTTTGGCACAAAATTTGGTGGCTCTAACTCAAAAACTGTAAAAGATATAAGCATTTCTGTTTTTCAACTGCGGGGGGGCTGGGGGCGGAATGGGTGGGTGGGGCTCCAAAACTTTGATGCAGTTTTTGGGGGGTCGTAACCAGTTATCTACCTACCAAATTTTGTGACTCTAGCTCAAACACTATGGAAGATACACGCACTACCGTTTTTAGCGAAGCGTTGGGGTGGTTGAGGGCGGATAGGGCAGTATAGATGGGCGTGGCATCCAAAGTTGTAATGAATTGGGTTCGAGATCGTTACCACCTATCTTGGTACCAAATTTGGAGGGTCTAGCTCAAAAACTGTAGTAGATATGGGCATTTTTAGTGTTAAATTGCGGGGGGGCTGGGGGCGGTATGGGTGGGCGTGGCTCCAAAATTTTTGATGCAGTTTTCTGGGGATTGTTAGTAGCTATTTTCTCCCCAAATTTGGTAGTTCTAGCTGTAAGGGCTTGCGAAATAGCTGGATCTATCGATTTTGCGTTATCGAGTTTATCGATTTGCCAGCCCCTTAGTTATCGTAGAACTCCAATCTTGACACTTTAATTTACTATGCCATAGATAAACAGATTTGCAAAGTTTGAAGTCTCTAACTTGAAGGGTGTGGAAAAAAGTTGCGAACATACAGACGGACAGACGGACAGACGGACAGACACCATGACGGACATTGCACAAACCCAATATACTCTTTACCTTCGGTATCGAGTATAAAAAAAAATGATGCCCTAAAAAATAATTTAGCAATTAACCAGAACATAGTGAAGCTAAAATCTTGGAAGTTACCTTTATAATTTCTTTCATATAAGGAACAACGTTATCTCGCTCTTTCAATGCCTGAGCTATAAACCACAAGAATCATAAAAGATTATAGCCTTTCAAATACCGCTTTAACAAGCACTATGAGAATGTTCTGTGTTATCTAAATGAATATAGGACTATTCTTGCGCACTCTCACGAATTGTGTGGCTTAAAAAATAAAGCCGAACGTTTCTTTGGTTATAACTTTGTATAGCTCTTGAGATGACGTTGGCACAATGTCCAAATGCATTAGTTGTCAGAATCCGAGCATGAACATTTGTTGGATTATCTAAATTCATAAGAACAATGAAGTCTTAACGGTCTTAGAACCAGGACTTCTAGTCTACTGTTAATTACTGTAAATGACTGCGTTTTTTATGTCAGTGATGTAAGTGAAATTAAGAGTTAAAATAGGCTTAAGGCAAGTAGTGAAATCATAAAGAACATACACTTACAAGAATGCTTCTACACACATAAAGTGCTCCACAATACAACCATATAAAGCAAGAAAAATCCTACCATACAGTTTCTTAAAATCAAACAAAACCTAAACCAAACCTTATTCTCTGGAGCCTTCCCCAAACAATTCTCTATAAAAATCAGTCCTTACCTTAAAATTAGCACAAAAGATCAAGCGGTAGTTAACGACTTATACTAAGGAAATAGAAACCTCTGCAAATACCAACTTGCAATCAACGTGTGTTTAAACCAAACCGGTGTAAATTGACCTACATAATGATCAAAACATAATTCAATTAAAAATATTTAGTACTTTACCGCCCATTACGGAAAACAGCAACTTTTTACATAGTCTTGACATTTGTCACATCACAACCTTATTTTGATATCACAATCTAGGAACAATACAAAGTTAATGAGAATAAAACATATAAGAACAACTTCATGTATATAAGAATCCTATGGCGAAAATTAGTTTTGAGAACAAGTGCAAGAAGAAAAAATGAGCCTTAATATAAAGGTATCTTGAACAACGAGGTGCTGTTCTTAAATTTAATATAGTATCATTTACTGTTAAGATACTCATAAATCAAAACTGAAGCCACTTCGCTATTAAATACGACAAAGAGTGTGAAAACAAATAATAAAATCATAACCGTCCATCAGTTAATGGAAATTAACTATGAAATATCAGTACCACTTCAACTTCTAAAGAGATAAAACGTGTTACAGCAAAACCCAAAACCACAACAAACAGCAAACACAAACCAAAACCAAACACCGAGTTCAACAAACTTAAAACACAAAACGCAAACGAAAAACCACAACAACATAACACCATCAACAGTTTTCGCGGGCATCTGCCCAACAACAACAAACATGCACGAACCACCCGACATAAGAACATACGGAGTAAAATCCAAAAACACAAACCTAGGCGAGCGCAAGTACATAACGATAAGAAGAAACGATAACAACACTTTCGAAAACGTTTCACCGTTTGTTATCAAAAAACAGTAGACTTCGCTTGCAATGCAAAACAAGTAAGAAGGCTCTAGTCGGGATAGCCCGACCAGAAGATACCCTGAACCCAGTTGCAGGCCTTGCGTCCTAAAAGTATGCTTCAAATAATGATCATTTTAAACAAAACTCATAATTGACTTAACTTTACGATATCTCTGGTGTTTCTTAACCGATTTGGACGAAATTTTGAGAAAAGTTTTATCGTTACCCATTACATCAACCCCCATTTTTACCTATTTCAAATTCGCAAATTTTTTGTTATCGATTCCATGTGTATATCGAAAACCAAAGTAGTTATCGATAATTTGAAGCAAACTTGTTCTGCTTATGGTATAGGAGAACTTATATTCAAAATCTGAAGTCTCTAGCTCTTGTAGTCTCTGAGATCTACGCGTTCATACAGACGGACTGACGGACAGACAGACAGACGGACAGACGGACGGACAGACGGACATGGCCATATCGAATCGGCTATTGATACTGATCAAGTATATATATATTTTATGGGGTCGGAGATGCTTTCTTCTGCCTGTTACATACTTTTGCACAAAACCATTATACCCTGATTTACCCATTTTATGGGTTCAGGGTATAAAAACAAAAGACGGCTCACTCCTAATCAAAACAAAAAACCAACTACAAGCCCTTAAACTACTAAAACTAAAACAAATGACTACCATTGAAGTCACTGCTACCGAACACAAAACGCTTAATTTTACTAAGGGAGTCATATATTGCAACGAGTTGCGCGGCATCACCGAAGAGGAAATACTCATCGAACTAAAATCACAAAATGTAACAGTAGTCAGGAAAATCTTAAAAAAACAACCAACAAACACAAACCCCGACGAACACAACATTGCACTTATAGAAACTGGACTCATCATTTTCATCTTTGGAACACTCAATCTGCCGGAAAAACTAAGAGTCGGCTACGAAACAGTCCGCGTACGACCATACATCCCACTACCCCTCCGATGCAGAAAATGCCTCCGCTTTGGGCACCCAACTCCAGTATGCAAGGGCATAGAAATATGCATAAACTACTCAAACGCAAAGCACACAAGCGAAAACGAGCGATGCACCAATCAAAAAAACTGCCTAAAATGCAGCAACAACACGGAAATCGATCACAAACACAGCCCCCTCGACCGCAAATGCCCCGCATTCTTAAAGCAACACGAACTAAAAGCCATAAAAACTACAGAAAAAATAGACCACAAAACCGCGCTTAACATCTATAACAACCGACACGGCCAACACATCAGAACAACTTACGCAAAAACTCTCACCAATACAACACTCCCAACCACCGCGCTAGCACCTAATACACACACCCCATCAAACACATCGCCAATCACCAAACTCACATCCCCAACAAAAACAACACACCAAACCATCTCATCTACACTCACGCATCAAGGCACAAACGATTCAGCGTCTCACACAACACCATCAACCAAAATATCACCACCACCAACATCTACGCAGCGACCCGACCAAACCGAGGACTTGGATACCGACAATACCCACACCAACACAGCATACAAGCAATACACATCACTCCTCACCGCGGACTTAAAAGTAAAACTGTATTCTAAAGATAAGTCAAACAACCTCTCTACCACTCTCAAAACGACTAAACCAAACACAAAAACTAAAACCAAACCCCCAAACAAAAACAAATACACAAACAATAGCGAAAGCGACTCTATATAGAAAAAACCCACTTACTAACTATCAAACTAGCCCTTAACTTACATCAACTTAACTTAAACACAAACCAAACCAAACTCATAACACAAAAAATTATAAAAACATCCCTTAAAATACTACAATGGAACATCAAGGGCTACATCAACAATTATAACGAACTCCTCATCCTGATCAAAAGATACTCCCCACATATTATATCCTTCCAAGAAACTCACATACAAAACACAAACAACATACCTACCCCAACCAATTACAATTCACACACAAACAACGCCACAAATAGATTTGGCGGAGTAGCACTACTAGTCCACAAATCTATCCAATACTCTAATCTCAACCTCCCAAACGACATAGAAACTGTTGCAATCAACATCAAATCCAAACAAAATATCAACATTTTTTCAACATATATCTCCCCAAGCAAAGTTGTCACAGACCAAATCCTCCAAAACACACTGAACACACAAAAAACTCCCACACTAATCACCGGCGACTTCAACGGCTGGCACCCTATCTGGGGCTCTCCAACAACAAATAATCGCGGCAAAATAGTCCAAGAGTACATTGAACACTCAAAACTAATTCTAGTAAACGATAAATCTCCAACAAACTTTTCAACACATAACACATTTACACACATCGACCTTTCACTCTGCACCTCCACAATAGCACCACATACCGAATGGGAAATACTTGATGACCTCCACGGCAGCGACCACTTCCCAATAATTATCTCCCTCTTCCCAACCAACAAAATACAACACTTCAGTAGACCATTCTTCAAACTCAAAGAAGCAAACTGGAATTTCTTCAACACACTTACCCATAACAACAATGTTAACAAAGAAGCAGCCGTCATAAACAGAATCATCTTAAAAAGTGCTAACATCAGCATTCCCCAAACCGCACGCAATAAACAGCCCTACAGAGTCCCCTGGTGAAACAAAAACCTTAATGACCTTAAAACAACGAAACAAAATTACTGGAAACTACTAAACCGCAACATAACACTAGAAAATATCATAAACTACAGAAAAGCAAACGCAAAACTCAAATACGAGATAAAAAAATTAAAAAACGAAGCAACCCACTCCTTCACCTCAACTATCCAACCACAAACCCCTTCATCCAAAATTTGGGCCTACATAAGACGCTTCTGCGGACTAAATACCTCAAAACAAATACACACACTATTAAATCCCGAAACAAACCAGACAACGACAGATAGTCTAGAAATAGCTAACGCTCTCGTCCAACAATGGTCGAAACTTTCCAACGACTCAACTTTTACACAAGAATTCCGCAACAAGAAATACATAAATAGACCAATAAATTACACCCCCTCACCATCTGCCCAAACAATTGAAGAAAACATAACGTACCTAGAACTTACCTCTGCACTCCAAACACTCAAAGGGTCCTCCCCAGGACTTAACAGAATATCATACCAAATGATACAAAACTCCTCTCACAAAATCAAACTTAGAATCACAAACCTTTTCAACCAAATCCTCAATAGCCACATACCACAAGCCTACAAAACAAGCCTAATAATACCAATAATAAAACCCAAAACCGATAAAACGAAAGTTTCCTCATACAGACCCATCTCCCTAAACTGCTGCCAAGCAAAAACCCTCGACAAAATAATCGCCAAAAGAATCTGGTATTTCACCAGCCCAAAATAACCTCCTAAATCAAACCAATTCGGCTTTAAAAGAAGCAAGTTGACCTCAGACAGTCTACTCTTTGTAGACTATCTCATAAAGAAGTCCCAAAAACACACATCACTTGTCACTCTTGACTTCTCAAGAGCCTTCGACAGAGTGGGTGTGCATACAATTATCGAACAACTACAAAAATGGAAAACAGGCCCCAAAATAATCCAATACATACAAAACTTCATGCGAAATAGAAAGCAAATGGTCCGCATCGGTCCACACCATTCCAACTCCTTACCCCTCCACAATAGTATCCCTCAAGGATCTTCCATATCCGTCATCCTATTCCTTATAGCCTACAACATGCTTGCCGACATAATCACCCTACACAAAGAAATCAACTTCAACGCATAAGCCGACGATTTCTTCCTCATAATAAATTTCAAAAAAAAAAAAAACAAAAACTCAAACTATAACCTTGACGACATACTAGACAAAATAAACAACTGGGGTTCATACTCAGGGGCCTCCCTATCCCTTTCCAAATGCCTCCACATATGCCAAAAACAGAATTGCAACTCCACCGTAAGCTCAAACAGTACCCAAATCCCCACCGTAACCTCACTTAAAATCTTAGGAATCACACTTACCAAAACCTACAAATGGAACACCCACATCAACACTCTCCTTCCAGTCCTCTCCCAAAAACTAAACATAATGAAATGCCTAGCTAGTCAAAAATTCAACTGCGACACAAGAACACTACTCGACACCACAAAAGCTACCCTTATTAGCAAAATAGACTACAGACTCTTTCTTTACGGACACTCACACAAAAGCACACTTTCCAAATTAAAAACACAATTTAACGCAGGCATCCGCCTAGCTTTAGGAGCCTACCGCTATACCCCGACCAAATACCTACTCCACGAGGCAAACATCTTACCAATAGAGCTTAGACGAGACCTACAAACTGCCAAACTTTACAAAAACCTGATAAACTCAAAAAACACCCCCTTCCACAAATTTATCAAACACAGCCCCCAAAAAAAGAAAAATACACCCATCATAGACATCACAATAAACGTATGCAACAAACTCAAAATACCATACATACAACAGAAACCTCCTGAAGACAAACCCCCTTGGAACATCGACAAGCTCATCGACACGACACTGCGACAACACAAAAAAAAATTCAACACCACCAGAGGCTTACCGAAAACTATTCAAACACCCAAGAGATACATTAAAAATCTGCAATTTTATATACACAGATGGATCAAAAACAAATGACACAGTAACTTACGCCATAACAACAGAAACAAACACCCTGAAATATGGCATGCTACCCCACTACTCGTCTACCCTCACAGCCGAAACAATGGCAATATTATAAGCTATCAAACACCTTAAAAATAAAAGTGGAAAATTCATTATATGTTCAGACTCCTTAGCAGCAATAGACTCTATAAAAACCCCATAACACCAGTACCTACCCCAATATTATCCGATCCCAAATAATTACACTAGCCCCAAAATAAAGGTAATGTGGATCCCCGGCCATGCTGGGATAATCGGCAACGAACTAGCCGACAATGCAGCAAAGTCAGCAAAAAAATGCCGCTCACTCTCACCCCAAACATAAGCACAACAGACCTCAACAGATACCTAAAACAAATATTCACATCGCAACACAAGCAAAACATCACAAACTGCAGCCAATGGTACCGCAGTACAAACCCAAACAATACACACGTCCACGACTACATGAACAACATACAAATCAAACTCAACAGACTCGACCAAATTAAAATTATCAGACTACGACTAGGACACACAAGACTTACGCACCAACACTACCTTAACCCCAAAGTACCACCAACTTGCACTTTCTGCCACGACAGAAACGTTCCCACCATTCCAATTATTCTCAAATCATGTCCAGCACTAAAACCCATTATCCAAAAAATGGTCAACAACACAAATCCTCTAGACCTCCTGTCATCCTGACCAAACCAACCTATCCAAAATCCTATCCTTCCTGAAAACATCCAACATATACCACCAAATCTAAATACACCCACAAAAAAAAAAAAAAAACAAATACAAAATAAACTAAGTAACCCTAAAACAGCCAAACATGTAAATATGTAAATATAAGATATAGCCAATAAATAATATAAGACCTAAATGTAATTAATGTTAATATATAATAAGTACTTGTACACAAAAACCCCACAGCACCCAAAGCCGAAGGTCACTCAACCAGCGCTTTATTCAACAGTTAGCTTAGTTTTTAAATTACTCTAACCATAATAATAATAATAATAACTAGGAAATATTCTTAGTTTTAGTAATGAGTTGAAAAATACCGAAATCGAGTCTTATCATTAAAAAGTGTAATGTTTCACATAAATGTAGTTGAATGAAACATTGATAAAATACTGAACCTTCTGTGGAAAAGGTATGTAGGTTGCCAATTAAAATATACTAAAACAATCAGTTGGGTTAGGTTAGGTTAGAGCGGTAGTGAGCAGTTTGAGATAAACCCCTCACTCACGTAGGCCATGTATTGGCCCATTGTGATGCCGCGTCTTGGACATAGTCCACAGACACCGTCTTCCCAGACGCAGAGTGTGTTACACCGTTTACGAGGGCGTGGTCCCAGCCCGAGGCTCGAATAAAGGACAGGATATTTTTCGGTTTAGTATCCGCCAGTTGAGAGAGGTCCGATAAAAAGAAAGAACCAAGGTATCGATTTCTGTTCTTGCAGAGAGCTGGACAGTCGCAGAAGAGGTTGGAGACTGTTTCCTTTTCCTCCTCGTCTCGGCAGCTTCTGCAGAAGTCATTGAAGGGGGCTAGAAGTCTCGCTGCGTGAGTCCCCACTAGCCAGTGCCCCGTAATGGCCCTGATTACTTAATCTGTTTAAGTGAACAAGGCCTAAGGACCGCTTTTTACAGCGCGTTGGCCAGGTTTGCTTGGCAATCCTACCCGTGGCGGTGGTAAGTTGCCATCTCTTGTTTGCTTCAAGTTCGAAGTGCGATCGGAATCTAAGCTTGCAGCTGGCCTTGGGGATACCCATGCTCTCTTTGTCTGTGAGGAGAGGCACGGTAGTACCATGCCTTGCCAGCTCGTCTGCTTTGTCGTTGCCCTCGATGCCTTTATGTCCGGGCACCCATATGAGGTGTATTTCCATCTGCTCGGCGATCTCCTTCAGAGATCTGCGGCAGTTTGTGACAGATATCGAGTAAGATGATATCGCCTTGAGAGATTTGATAGCCGCCTGGCTATCAGAAAAAATGCAGATTCTGGCTGCAGAGCAATTTATTTCGGATATGCAGGAGAGTGCTTCGTGAATTGCAGCGATTTCAGCTTGAAACACACTGCAATGGTCAGGGAGGCTGAAAGATTTGTTAATGGATAGCTCATCGCAAAAGACGCCACCCCCTACCCGGTCGTCTAGCTTAGAGCCATCAGTGTAAATTTTTATTGAGTTTGTCGGCCCTGGCGAGCTTGAGCACCAATCGTCCATGGAGGGGATTAATGTATGGAATGGAGTTTTGGGGAATTCCTAAGGACGGCAATAGTCCGTGTTTTTGGGAATAAGTGGGTTTCCCACAAGAACCTTGGAGTGTCCGTAAGTCTGTTCGGACCACTGCTTTGTTTCCCTCATGCGTAGGGTCTATTGGTAGAAGATTAAGTATGTTGTCAAGAGCTTCAGTTAGGGTCGTACTGAGGGCTCCTGTTGTGGTAAGTCCAGCGGCACGCTGTACCTTGCCAAGCTTGTGGACTAATTTCTTCTTTGATAGAGCTGGCCACCAGCGTGTCTGCGAAGGCTATGGCAACGTCATCTGCGTTAGCGATCACTCGATAGCCCCCTCCCTTTATAGAGCGCAGCAGGCTGTTTACCATCACGTTCCAAAGGAGAGGGGAGAGAGCACCTCCTTGCGGGGTGCCTCTATTAACAGATCTGGATATGGTTAAGGACCCCAGAGTGGCCCTGACTATCCTGCTCTTGAGCAGTTGATCAATCAGTCCCACAATGCGGTTCCCCACCCCCAGCCCTGACAATGCTCCAGTGATCGCCCACGGTACGACGTTATTGAAAGCGCCTTCAATGTCTAGAAAGGCTAAAAGGCAATACTCTTTGTGGTGGAGTGCTTTTTCTTTTGTGGAGACAACAGCATGAAGTGCTGTCTCGTTATATTTGCCTTTTTCGTAGGCATGTTGTGCTTGGGAGAAGTGGTCGGTCTTGATCGTATTTCTAATATATAAGCCCAGCACCCTTTCTAGTGTCTTGAGTAGGAAAGATGTTAGGCTTATGGGTCGGCAATCCTTGGGGGTTGTGTGTAAGGCTTTTCCCGCCTTGGGAATGAAGACAACTTTAGATTCGAGCCATGGCATGGGGATCCTACCTGTTGTCAGGGTATCTGAGAAAATTTTCTGAAGCCAATTTATGGCGATGTCCCTTGCATACTGCAGTTGGGCTGGGATAATTTCGTCCGGCCCAGGGGACTTGACGGGTGAGAAGCTACGAATAGCCTAAGAGATGATATCTCTGGAGAATAAGTCGGTGGAAACGTGTTCCTGAAATTCTCTTTGGATAGGGGGTAGTGGTACTTCAACTGAGCATCCGGGAAAGTGGGTTGCCATCAAAAGTTCTAGTGACTCTAGACTGGTCGTTGTCCATGAGTCATCAGGTTTTTTGAGGAAGCCTATGGTTGCTTGAGTACTTGAGAGAACCTTCATGAGCCTTGCTGCTTCTGCAGTGCTCTCTATTTCGGAGCAAAAATTTTGCCATGAGGAGCGTTTAGCTTGTCTAAGATTCTTTTTGAAAGTGGATAAGCTGGCTTTGTAGAGACTCCATGATTGGTCGTCTCCCCTCGACTTAGATCTATTAAAGAGCTTTCGCGAGGTTGTACAAAGCTCGCCTAATTGGGAGGGCCACCATGGTGGTTTTGTTTTGCCTCTTGGTTTGCTCTGGGGGCATGTCATGCTTAGGGCGGACTTGCATGCGTCCGTGAGCTTGCTTGTGAGTAACTCTGTGTACTCGGGAGAGAGGAGTCCCGCTGGGGGATGCTCTGGGATTAGCCTTTCGAGGCATTCTTCGAATTTGGTCCAGTTTGTAAGTTTAACGTTTCTGCACCATTCGGGTCTGGGCATATCAAGACAGAACTCTTTGTCGATATACCTATGGTCGGAGAAAGAGCGCTCTACGAGTACCCTCCATTTTGTTAGTCGTTGATAGAGGGAGGTTGTGGCTAGCGGCATGTCTAAGACCTCTTCCTTATTCTTTATAATAAATGTAGGGTCGTTACCTATATTACAAATGTTTAAATTTGTTGTTAAAATATAATTGAAGAGTAACTCACCCCGTTCATTTATATCCGAGCTGCCCCACTGATGGTGGTGAGCGTTGGCGTCGCAGCATATTATTAGCTCGGTATGCGTCAATTCGCAGTCAGCAATTAACGCCCGTAGTCGTTGCTGTGGTAGGGGCCCCTGGTTGTCGTGGGCCATGTAGGTAGAGCTGAGTCTGACCTGTACAGACTTCAGCTCAAGGCATACAGCCGTGTTGTCACCATCGCTGAAACCAGGAAGCAGAAAAATGTCTAGGTGTTTTCTTGCTAGAATGCAGGTGCGGACTTTACCTTCGTTGCGTGCTACAAGCAGCTTGTAGTCCTGAGTCCCCAGTCCAGAAACCTTGCCACCACAGACCCAAGGTTCTTGGACGAGGACAATGTCTGCATTGGCTTGGCATTGGCCATTGGCATTGGCTTATGCGGAGCAGAAGAGCGGCTGCAGCCGCTTTACATTGGTGGAGGTTGATTTGGAGGAGTGTCAAAGACATCTTCCGTTCTCAACTCCACCACTGTGAGATCAGCCTCGTCATCCGTATCCTCTTTGAGGCTGATCATTTGGGCCGCGTCAGCGAGTTCGGATACTTCCTGACCGGCCTGGCCGTCACTCGCCTTAGCTGCCGGCGCTTCGCTTATGATTTTACCATTGGCGGTGGTATCATCAGCGACAGCAACCGGCAGTGGCTGCTCCAGGAGGGCAGCAGTGTCTTGTGCCACCTCCGGTGCGTCCTCCAACCCTGACGGCTTGCTGGCTACATCCGAGCGATAAACTCTTATCGCGATTGGCTTGAAGCCATAGTGAGCCGCCCCGTTTGTTGCGACAAGAGTCTCAGCTGACTCATCATTAATGACGAGGATTATCTGTCGGCTGTTGCCTTCAGGCGCCTCGACTTTGGCAATCCTCCAATCCTGAGTAACCAAGTCTGGGTTACGCATCTGATGGAGCTTGAGGGTTCGCTCGGGCTCCTCTGGCTTTACCGAAACTCAAGCTCTCGCTCTGGGTCGACTTGGCACGTCGCCCCGGGGTAGAATGCTCCCAGCAAGGCCGCCGCTTTTTTGTAGAGCTCTGCCGATGTGTCTTCCTCGCAGGCTATCGCTTTTATATTGCCCTGATGCCACCCAGCATCAGAGCAACGAGGCGGCGGTCCACCAGACCGCTCCATTAGGTCAACTACCTTGTCCTGCAGCTCATTCTCAATGGCCCCCAACTGGTTCCGCAGGATATGGCCTTCCTTGTGGCCCCTGTCGAGGACCCCAATTAGAACCTTCCCCTTTGCGGCTTCAGCAAACAACCGAGTGAGAGGCTGTGGACGCGGTGGTTGCCTGATCCGCTTGGCTTGTGGAGCCTGCTCCTCCACGGAGCGTTGACGCTTCTGTTTGGCTTTTGCAGAAGCGGCCGGGATTGCTGGCTTGAAATCCGGCAGTATTGTCTTGGCCCATTCAACGAGCTTGACCCCATCGGGAGACGACTGCTAGCCGCTCAAGTTTTGCTGCAAAATTTCTGCAGCCCGCCTCCGGTCTTGTATCGGCGGTTTATTTGCCGCCGTTGAGGCGGACCCCGGGACGATCGCCTGCGTCGCGGACCTGGAAGCTGGTGTTGCAAACTTGTGTTTCAGCCTCCGAGCTCCAGGAGCCGTTCCAGGTCGGCGTCCGGGGTGTGAGGACGAATGGCTTGTCCGTCCTGAACCAATGCCGTTTGCGGCGTTACGAGCACCTGCTGGCGTTCCAGATGTCGCGGAAGAGGTGCAAGCACCTCTAGAGGGATTGGCGTTTCCCCCCGGGTTTTTGAGTGTCCCGGACATTGGGTTTGTTTGTTTTTTTGGATTGATTTTTTTTTTTGGTCCCACGAGTAGACGGGAGTGGACAGTCACCCGCGGCATAGCCCGTGTGCCGTGGGAAGCCTTGTTAAACTGGAGGTATCCAGAGTTCGCAAAGTAACGACTGAGCTCCTCCTCAGCCACGAGTCCCTCGGCACGATGCTGTTCCACCTTGGACTGGGGTAATTTTAAAGAGTTTTCTTCTCACGCCCGACATGACCTTACCAAGGGCCTGCTTCCAGCCGCCCTCGGGTGGAGAGTGTAGTCGCACTACCAGTTGTGAGTTGCAAGGCCGGCACTTACCGCACGGACGCGCACTCATAATGGCGATATGAATGCGTTCCCCACAGCGCATGTTATTCCCCTTGTTTCACAACTGGCTGACGGCCAAAACAATCAGTTATAAATAGAAAAAATTCAATCCGAACGATTTCCCTGTTAAGTTATAGGTGGCATTTAATAGACAATAATACAATCTATCTCGTTTTTAGCATAAAACCTATTCAAGTTAGCTAAATACATAACATGAAGGATTTAAAAGTCAAAAGAATACTTATTTGAAGAAAGCAATTCAACATAACACAAGTTAAGATGAGGTTTTGGACAACATCAAGAGGATACCTTAAATAAGAATTTTTGAAGTCACTTAATGAGTACAAACACATTCTTAATATCTTTTTATCGTAAATAACACACTGGGAAACAGAATAGTAAAACAATAATTAAGCAGCTAAAAACATTGTAATACTTGAAGTTGATTTGATAAATGAGTTTAATGAAACAATTATAGACAAATATAACAAATAGTTTGACGAATATTTTAAAGTGGAAAAAGTGTCGTTAAACCACATAAATATTGGACAATAAGCTTATAGTGTGCAGATGAACATTATGTGTCAAGTATAATCAAATCAAGTATTGTCTAATACTGCAATGATAAAGTTAAACAAAAGATTATTAATTCAGCCTAATAGAGTACCTTCAAGTTTAATGAATAATCAAAATAAAGTATTAATGACTATCTCATAGAATCAAATATATATGTATTAAAAAAAAAAAATCTAGACAAACGATGAAGTGTGAATACTAATATCTAAATTACTTTATTTAATACCAGTTAAACGAAAGTCTTAAACCTTTTTAAATAGTGAAATACATAAAAGCTTTCTTAGATATCATATACTGAGTATTTGAACTAAAGCTTATAAGATTGATTTGATAAAGCTATTAATAAAGCCTTAAGAAAACATGGTGTGTGACCTTTGTGTTCTACCGGCTATAAGTATGCGGCTTTAGTCTTAATGTTTGGTTAATGTTTTTGCATATACATCAATCATCTAAAAATAAACCTAATGCAAAAAACTATATAAAATTATCATTATAACAAAATAAACCAATTAAAAAAATAATCAATAGCTTGTTAAAAGTGTATTATAATTAACTGCATAAAATTTTCCTAGCAACTGTTGTTGTTGTTATTGCAGTTATTTTAAATAATGCGACCGGCTCTAAGAAAACTGTCTCTTATCTACTATTAAGAAGCTAAGAAACCTGCTCACACTTGACCTTTGTTCTATACTGAATAAAAAATTTTCCTAGCAATGCGACAGGCTCTATGATTGTACTTTACCATTAATTATGACCTGCTTGCAGGAGTGTAATTATTGCAAGCTTAGAAATTTGCGTATGTAGATCAAACCAGCTCTCTCTTTTCTACTAATATGGAAGCTGACTAATCTAAATGACCAACCTACTTGTTGGTGTTCATTGCAAGGCAGGTAAAACATTCGCACACTCTCTCTTATCTCCTTATTAAAAGCTAGGAAATATGCACACACTTGTTTTTTACACTTTCAAATCTTAATTTACAAGAATCAATAGTCTTGTATAGAACCTTTGAATTGATCTTGCTGTTGCTGTTGTGTAAGGAAATTCTCATCCCTTGCTCACATAACCCTCACGAATGATGTTGTGCATGTTGTTGTTGTTGTTGTTGTTCATAACAATGAAGGCTTTTGACCTGTATTCAGGTACGCAAGGCAACGCACGTCAAACAGGTGCAAACTTGACTCTAACACTTGTCTCCACATGCACTTCCCCTCCTTTTACTAATGCACTTAAACCATGCGCATACTCTCTGTCTTAGCTACAAATACAAATGAAATTTGCAAATATAAATGATAGTTAAGAAATATGCGCACACTTGCTTCTAAAACTTTTTCCTTCTAACACTTTCTCTCCCTAACACTTTCTATCTAACACTTGCCTCTCTAACACTTTCTAATCTTAATATACAAGTATCAATACTCTTGTTAAGAACCTATGTATTGATCTTGCTGCTGCTGCGAAAGAAAACTCCATCCTTTGTTCACATAACCCTCACGAATGTTGTTTTTGGTATTGCAGTTGACCATAACAATGCGAGCGGCTCTATGATTTTACTTGCCCTTGTTTATGATCTGCCTGCAGGAGTGCAAAGCAGCGCCGTCAAACCGGCGCGAACTTGACTCATCTAATAGTTGCTAGCTAAAAAATAAGTGCACCCACATTAAACACGCGCCCACTTGACGTCTCTAACACTTGCCCCCTCTAACACTTGACCCCTCTAACACTTGTCCCATCTAACACTTTCTAATCATAATCTAGAAGTATGTATTGATCTTGCTGCTGCTGCTGCTGCTGTTGTTAATAACTATGCGAGATAGGAATGTATTCTCCTTTGACTATGATGTACTAGCCAACCTTGACTGTGTTTTGATTTTTACCTGACAAAATTATCAATCCTTTCCTCTCAACCCTCCTTTGACTTTGATGCACTTACAGGCATTCATCTGAACGCTTTAAAATTTTTATCTGATAAAATTATCAATCCTTTGTTCTCAACCCTCCTTTGACCTTGATCCACTCACAGGTGTCCACGCTTGATCTGATGAGATTATCAATCCTTTGTTCTCCACCCCTGGTATTATTAAAAAGGGTCACGATTATGGAAATATTTTTTTAAAAGGGTCAAAAAATCAGAGGGGGGTAATAAAAATGTCAAAATTAATGGGCGGTTTGATTGGTGTAGAACCGGCAATTCCCTACTACTCCTCTTGAGACATCTTTTTCCATTTGGTCACCAGTCGGCTTCCATACACCGATAAACACTCATTTAGGTTTAGTCTTGCGCTCAGAATGTTTAGCAACAAAACATCTGGCGTTTCGGTACCCTCATAACGCTCCAAGAACAATTCCTTGAACTATGTCCATGTCATTCCAACAAAGCAAATTTGCGAAAGCCACTGCGGTGCGCTGCCAAGCAAAGATTTGCTAAGTGGCATCACAATCGAAGCGCCTTCTAACGGTTGTTCGCACAAAATTATATATACCGTTTTACTCCAAGCTGCGGCTTCAGCGTCAGCAGCCTCTGGGTTGAAAATAGGCAACTATGCATGAACATTGCGCTATGATGATGTCGCTAACGTTTGCGTCGCCCTTATCAATTTTGATATAATTTTTTTTGAGACTCCAATAGCGCGTGGCACCTGGTGTAAGAATGCTCCTGTGGCCTAGGCGATCCCACTTCTGATGTAGGAGATACTGGAACTGATGGTGCTTCAATGTATACGAGCGATCGCTGATCGTCAGCCATTTTACTTTTAGTAATTGCGTAGCGAGTCGCAATGGTTATTAATTCACAGGCACTTAAGAATTTGTCGACTGATCTATTCTGCTTACTGTCGTTCACTAATTGCCAAACTCTCGAAGCCGGTGTCTGTGCTCATTTTCTTTCTGCCATCCTTTATGACTTCTATTTTTTATGACTCTCATTAATACCACGCCATTAATACCGCGCCACGCTCAGTAGTGTTTTACTCTACACCTTCCACACTCTTACTTAAATGATTTTACAGTTAACTGAAGAGCTCATTGTCTTACTCTTTGTTTAGTTAATTCCTTCACTCAACCAAATAACATTTTCAGTAATAAGATAACTCAATAAATTATCTCCAACAAAATGTTAAACACAATTGGCATGTCGAATGGTGTTGGTTTTTGTGGGTCATATATATATAACAATAACAACGTTTAAATACGTTTTTTTGGCTTTACCACTTTTTTGATATCATATTGCACAAATCTTTGAAATGTATAGTTAATATAATTGCAAATTAATTTGACTTCTTTTTGCAAATCATAATTTTTTTCCTTATATAAAAATCATTTCCAATAATTTAACTCAAGTTTAAATTTCTTTTTTTGATGCATTCTTCTTATTCAGACACACGTCATCCATAAGCAATCCGCGTAGACCCATACGCATCGTGCCGGATTGGACAGAAAATGCGGTGCAGGGCGAGCATTTCTGGAAGACCACTTCAGCCTCGGGTGATCTCTGCTGCCTTAACGAGGAGTGCATTGTAAGTTAAAAACACTCTTATATGCAAACGTTCACGTAAAATATAACAATTATGACTTGGAAATTTTTTTATATACGGCTCTAACGTTTGTCAATTTCATAGTTTTTAAACTTCCCACAACAATTTACGCAATGGTCATCAGCTTTAAAAAACTACAAATTGACGATTTTATACTCTATACCGAAAATATGTATTGGGTTTGTGCAGTCCTTTTGTGGTGTCCGTCCTTCTGTCCGGCCGTTTGTTCGCAACTTTTTTCCACACCCTTCAAGTTAGAGACTTGAAACTTTGCAAATGTCTTTATCTATAGCATAGTAAATTAAAATTTCAAATTTGGTTTACGTTAACTAGGAGGCTGACAAATCGATAAACTCGATAACTCAAATTCGATAAATTCAGCTACTTGGCACGCCCTTATACTTTGAACTACCAAATTAGGGGAAAAGATAGCTACTAACAACTCCCAAAATACTGCATCAAAAATTTGGGAGCTACGCCCGTATTGCACTAGCCGCCCCCAACCGACCCTAACGCTTCGCGAAAAACGGTAGTGCGTGTTTCATCCAAAGTGTTTGAGCTAGAGTCACCAAAGTTGGAAGAAAGATAACTGGTAACGACCCCCAAAAACTTCATCAAAGTTTTAGAGCCCCACACATCCATTCCGCCCCCAGCCAACCTGCGGTTTAAAAACAGAAATGCCTATATATTCTACAGTGCTTGAGCTAGAGCCAGCAAATTTTGTGGCAAGATAGGCGTTGACGACCCCCAAACAAATTCATAAAAAATTTCGATGCCACGCCTATCCATACTGTCCAGTCGGCTTCAACCGCCACAATGCTTCACTCAAATCGGAAATGCGTGTATCTTTCATGGTGTTTCAGCTAGAGCCACAGAAATCGGCAGGATGATAACTGTTGATGATCCCCAAAAAAACTGCATCAAAGTTTTGGACCCACATGGATAAAGAATATCATTTTGTATATATTTCGATATTAATAAAAATAGAAGCTATTATTCATTAAAAACAGAATTCATTGTTTACTCTAGACTTAACTTAAGAAAAAATTACTTAAGAGTCAGCTGACTCAATCTACCATATGGCTCTCAATATTAGCGTTTACTCTCAACATAAAATAACTTAACTTAATTTTGAACTTGCAGTTTGCAGAAAAAACTTAATTTTCTTATTTCGAAAGGTGTTGATTTACGAACAGCTGTTCGAAAACAGTCTTGCAAAACGTTAGTCAACAACGTTTAACAATTAAACATCTTACTTAAAATGGATGATCATAAGTTAATAATTTTAGTGCAAAGTTATAGTTTTATTTATGACAAAAAGTCAAAAGATTTTGAAAATATAATTAAAAAAAAAAAGAGAAGCTTGGTCTACACTTGCCAAAGAACTTGGTTGCAATGGTAAGCATATTGATAAAAGTTATTGTATTTGTTTTTGCATTGATATGTTTGTTTGTTAAAGTTGATATCTGTGAAAGGCGTTGGACTAGCCTGAGAGAGCGCTTTTCAAAGGAGTTGAGGACAGTGGAATCTTCAGGTAGTGGAGTTGGAATGTCTTCGGAATGGCTGCATTTTGAAAGTTTGCAGTTTCTCAAAACCCATTTACATAGTCGCCGGTAATAACTTATTTACACTTTGTTAGTTTTCTTTTATAACGATAATGTTTTTATTGTTTAGGGAAAAGTCAAATTTCACGGTGTCAGAGGAGTCGCTGCCAACATTTTTTGAAAATGATGACTTGTTCTCCTCAACCCTAAATGTTGATGACATTATTGACATTATGTTCATATACATTGCAAAGGCTTCTGCTGTTTTTTTATCCATTATTATAGCTTAGTAAAGTCACTTTGCTGCTGCTTTGATGCTGTTGTGGTCAATATGTGATACCGCGGCTTATTTTTCTTTGTTTAACAACACTGCTTACATAGTTATACATCACTGCCGCACTGATTTATTAAGTTAATTTATGTCGAGAGTAAATGCAACTATTCCTTAAGATATTTTTTATTAAGATAAGTTATTTTTCTTAAGTTATGTCTAGAGTAAACAGGCCTTAAGTAAGATATAAAAACTTAAATATTTATATCTGGTATATATTACGTCGATTATTCTGCCACTTTGAGTTGTGGCTTTATTTGATTTACTATAAATTTATAATATTAGCTTATCTGATAGAAATTTTTATAATGGATTTGAGATTGATGAGCGAAATTTCTATTGAAATCTCCACCTAGTATCAGGGGTACTGAATTATAACTTTGATTAAGTAAAAGCATCAGTTATTGCCGACAGATAAAAGTTATAGAAGTCATAATAGTATTGATGTTTGTATCAGGTGAAATGTAAATTGTAATGATAAAGAGTCCTTGTCACTGTGAAGTTGATAAATGTACAAAGGTCTCGAATTTGAAAAGAAGATTATAACTATTTATATTGCTTACAACTTGTGAAGATATTTAAATCAAAGGTTTTACTGAAGTTGTTGAGTATAAATTATTTTTAAAAACAGCAACACCACCCGTTCTGACTTATTCACGTTTAAATTTAGTGATGCGTTTAAAATCTTTGTGAAGGAACCATAGATAAATCTCTTCTGGCGGGGTGATAAGTAAGCTTAGGTTTTACCGACTGACCCTCCCAGGGGAGTGTCACACATAACCCGCTAAAGGGTTCTTAGTGGGGTCGGTGGTTGAAGATGGTTGGGACTTTTACGGTGTGAGGTCTTACAGAGTGTGTGCTTCATAGAAACGTTAGACGCTTTTTGGGTTCCTGCTTGCTGACTTTTTACCGCGAAGCTTAGGAGGGAATTCATAAGTGGCGTAGTCGTTGTGCTGCCTATGCCGGTCATCTGCAAAGGAGGTGCTTTAGGGTGTCTTTGACACCTGGTACCTGCATTTCCTGAATTCGTCGTTTTCTGTTATGCCTAGTCTTTTCACGAGTAATGCGACTAGGCAGTGGCGTGTCAGTAGACCCACTAGCCTTCGGCAGTCATGCCTTTGTAGCTTAAGAATGTATTGCGTTAATTTGTCATCGTATGTTCTGCACATTATTTTATAATTTTTGCAGTTAAATGAGTTTTTGTCCGCATCAGCACTGGTGAATTCCGTGCCTTTCTTTTTATGTAGGAGTGTAGCGATCGCAGGGAGACTGGCTTTTCAGCAGTATCACTGTTGACTCCCATCGCACCTTGCTTGGCTTGAGTGCCAGCAATCTCGTTGCCCTAATAGCCTTTTTGGCTTTGACTCCAATATATGCGCACATTTTTTCTCAGTACATCAAGTGTTTCCCTGCTTGCCAGGACATTCCGAGAGCGTCTAATTTGGTCCTGTCCACGAATATGTTTACTTTTTCCTGTGCTGTTTTTGTTTGTAGGACTGCTTCTGCTGCTTTCCTTATTGTGAATATCTCCGCTTGGAATATGCTGCTGTCCGAGCTTTGGTATGACAGGCTATTTCGGCGCAGTACATTGCTGGTCCAACCCCCTCCCTCATTTTTGAGCCGTCTGTATATATGTTGATGACAGCCTCCTCTGCAAAAACTTTGAGCAGTATTTTAAGCTATTAGGCGTGCCAGTATGGCCACTGGGCTAACATTTAGTATGGCCCGTCATGCTTTAGTTGGTGAAATTCCAGCGCCTATGTGATTCACGTAAGTGCATGTCGCTGGGTTTTTTCCATTAGTTTGTGTTATGTGAACTTCTCTGTGGCTTTCCACAATATCAGAACTCCGTAGAGCAGTATGGAATGCTCGATTGAGATGATTATCCAAAGAGTTAGTCTTGGTGATAGTCACCAAGTGCTATTCTAGCGAGGTACCTTGTGTAACTTGGTCAAGAGAATGAGGTCCGTTTTGTCCGTGTTGGTACTAAAACCGGCTTCCATGGCCCATGCTAGTATCTCTATTAGTGTGTGGTCCATGACTGAGCTGTTTGTCGATGAACACCTGCCGGTGATAATTATGCTTATGTCGTCCTCATAGGCGGTTATCTTCGGGGCGTTTCACTTGAATTTCTTTAGTTGTTGTTAACTACCAAGTTCCACAGCAGGGTTGAGAGAACTCTTCCTTGCTAACCTGATTGCGGTAGTAGTTCCCCATTCCGCTAGTATTCTCCTGCTACCCAGTAGGTTCTCGACCCAGGAGTTTAGTGCTTCTCTTTGGGTCACAGCTCTTAGGATGTGCATTATTGCTTCCGTTGAAACATTGTTAAATGCGCATGAGATGTCCAGAAATGCGGTGTAGTGCTTTCTCTATGGTTGCTACGAAAGTTTGTTGCGCTAGTTAGCGCAACGCATGCTGATTTCTTTCTTGGGTTATCACTGTGTGCTCTCTGATGTGGAGATCTATAAGTTTTTCTAGAGTTTTTAGAGTTTAGTCAAGCCAATGGGTCTGTAGTCCCATAGCAGAACGCGGATAGATACGTTACTTTTGCTCCAGCTCTACATATTTAAGTTTAATCCTGTTGTCCAGTCGAATCTCTACAACGCAAAGGCGTCTCTCTTCTACAAAAATTTTATTTTCCAATAATTTTGCCCAATTAAATTTCTTTTTCTTAAATTCTGGCATATCCTTTCGCTTCTGTGTTCTATCTTCGTGTATAATTTTTTTTTTTTTTTTTTTGCTTTTGTTGAGAAAGACGTGCTTGCGGCCGCTTCGGATGAGTCAACCATGAATTCAAAAACCACACCTTCCATAACACTCGGTGTTTCCAAAGCAGATGAAGAGTCCTCCACTTTTTCACTGTTTTTCCTATAAAAAAAAAAAAAACGAGGTAAGTTCGGCCGATGAAATTTTTTGTATTAGATTAAGGAAGAACCTTAAAAATTTATGTGAAAATATGGGCAATGTAGAATGTGATACTTTTGTTTTATTTTCCATCTTAGTTGATAAATAGTGAAAACATTTACCAGGCAAAAGGCAAAACAAACAGTGAAGTTTTTTATTTTTTTCTTATAAAACAGATCTATCGATAGAATTACAAATAATGATTATCGGTTTACTAGTTTTTGAGATTTTGTATCTCAAAGCCAAACAAATTACATTAAATTGAGTTTTTTATGTAACACTGAAAAGCACAAAGTCCCGACCTCAATCCAATTGAGAATCTCTGGTCAATTGTGAATAGACGGCTCGGGCAGTACCACGCCGCCCCAACAAACATGGGTGACCTATGGGAGCGGGTTAAAACGGAATGGTATAAAATTCAGAAAGAAATTATAAATAACTTGGTAGAGAGCATGTCAAACCGCATTAATCAAGTTATTTCGAGTAAAGGTTTATTGACAAAATATTAAAATTTCTTTGAATTTATTATTTTTTCGAAACGTGCAAAAATGAACTTATGTGGATTATTTTCGTTTTTTTTTCATACTCTTTGTTTTTATCTAATTTACTTGACATCCTATTTTGACACATTTTTTTGACACTTACATACATATGTACTTAGCATTCTTTGTTTTTTACACATATTTTTGAAACCTATTTATTGACACCTGTTTTTGACACTTTTAGTAAGACTAGGTTTTAAGGAGAATGGAATATCATTCCTAGACCACATTAAAATTATCTACAGTGTCTCTGAAATTTTGTGTTAGCAGAAGCAGTTTTGGTAATTTAAACATTTAATGTCTGAGTCAATCGAACAGATTTTTTCTTTCGATGGTGACGGTTGTGCTTTTAAGCGTATCAATAAGTTATAGTTTTTCTTGTGTTTGTTATGGAGCATTGCTTGGTTTTATTTGGTAAACAATTCAAGCAGTGATCGCAAATACACTTTGTATATATTTACGTGTGCTGACCTAAATCACATTTCAGTTTGCAGTAAAACTAACGCTGCAGTTGCTTTAATAAACATACATACGTTTAATTGCATTTGCTAAATCTGTGTTGTTCTGTGTTTTCTTTCGTCTACTAACAACAAACAGCTTGTCTAATTTTCTTGCTCTTGCACTCCAGCATCAGTCTTCTCCCGCTTTCGACCGCTCTTATCCGACGTACTCGCAGTGGTATCTTCCAACGCACAAGCTCTCTCGCTTACACGCTCTCTTGGTTTTAACCGTTTTATCGTGCTCCTTGCATCCACTCCTTCACACTTACTTTCGTGAACCATACATCTTTTTGATAAATCATATTGTTATTTTAAACATAAAATGAATATGCTTGTTTGCTGCAGCAAAAATTGCAAGTTGGTTGGAACATCCAACCACTTTGAAAATGTAGGGGGGCTTCGCACGTAGAATTGAAACGCGTGAGGATTTAATGATTTAAACTTTAAACTTTATTGAACTTGATTGCTATGGAACTGGGTAAACCTCTTTATACGCTTGTAATTTTTTCACTGAAACTCCAGCGTAACCCAACTCCGTTACAGGCCGCCGTCGGCTAGAAAAGCTCGGCTTGTGGTGAGTTTCTAGCCCACGGCAGCAGTGCTGAGCGGTTAGCTGGAATCCAGCTGTTTGGCATAAACATACTCCCCCCCTTTGCAAGTATTGCAAGATTGTGACGGAAAGGGGGATCGGAAAATATGCTTGGATGGACGGTGGCGTTATGCCGGACACGATCCCGAGAGCATCCAGCCAAATATGGTATTTTGTGCCACCGGGAGACCATTTTGGCCGGGAATGAGTCCTGGCACTAAGAGCTCTTGGAACAAGTCAGCTCCCAGCACCAGGGACACATGTTTAGGACGAAACCAAGATTCGTCCGATGGCACAATGTTGGCGAAATGTGCCTGGACGCTCTCCGGGATGGTTTTGGCCGGCGTCCTGGTTTGGACCCCCTCTTCAACCTTGAGTACTGCCTCCCTCGTGAAGGTAGCCGCTCGGTCGTGGAGGAACACCGTACAGGCCTCATCCGCACCGACGCTGGTGACGGATAGGCCGAAGCCCCTTGCCAATGAAGCGCTGATGCGGCTTATGGGACTGCACGGGTCCACGAGTGCAGCCACCTCGAAGGAACTTGTCCCGTTGTTCAGAAAAAGGGAGACAGTGGGCAGGAGCGTAATCCGCTTGAATTCAAGCAGCGACACCAATGACGTTGATATCGCCGGCTGGGGATATGTCGTTGGTGTCGCGGCTCGCTCTTTGGGCCCGTTCAAGCGCCGTTGGATGGCGGAACTGGATGCCGCTGGTCGGGGTGACTCAGCCAGGTGGAGCAGAGTGTGGTGGTCCTCCTTGCATTTTCGACACTTGTCCTTGCTCCTGCACGTGCCCCCGGAGTGCTGATGGGCCAGACAATTTGGGCAATACTTATTGATGAGCACCGCCCGTAGCCGTTTGTCGCCCGACAGCCGCAGGAACGTTCTGCATTTCCGCAGCGGATGTATTCCGCTGCACATTCGGCAACGAAACGACTGCTCCCCTCGAACCCGCCTTGCGTCCAGTTGTTGTGCCTTCATTTTGTGTCGATTATGTGACAATTTTGTACTACTGAAATGTCCTGCCTTACTACCAAAATACGGGAATGTTTCATTGTAGAAACAGGACTTAAACGGCATTGTGGGTACTGTAGTGAGGCGGAAAAGAAGTCTAGTCAATTCATGAGGCAGACCTACGTAGGTTTTAAAACAATGCGTAGGTTTTAATAACCTACATACCTCTTTTAAAGAACTGGAGTCGAACTTCAAAATTGGCAAGTTGTTGAGTGATTCGCCGAAGCGTAAAAAGACTTCGGGGCCTGATCCACTCAATGTCCCTTCTGTCTTGGTCACCAAACCCGTATTGGTACCAATCATAAATCCCCCAAAGGGTTCAATGGCTAGCCCGTTAATTTTATTTAGCTCGCTGGCAAGAAATCCCAACAATAATCTTTCCCCTAATAACTTAAATTCTGTGCTTTCCGTTCCTACAGCCTGTGTGCCTATTAATCCTACGGTAGGTACACCTGGGGCTAACAAGCCTCTTGTTTTTGTGCCCTTGAATAAATTTATTTTCGTGTCTAGACTAGCATGAGATACTTCATTGGATGATGTTAGTGCCTACGTTTGTTCTGAAAAGTTTTGTCCGCCACAGCTCATTGTTAGAAGTATGTGAATAGGCGTAACAGCAATACTAAAGTTACAGGTATAAGTAGTGCACCGCGTGTAAGCCACCCTGTTGCCTCAACTTCGGCGGCAAAAAACTAACAAAAAAAAGTAAGTTTGGCCTATCAAAATGTTGAGGCCTTAACACTTAATTTTCTAAACTATATGTAAACAGTTTATCGTTTGATTGACAAATAGTTGCACTCACATAAACCTGGTTAAAACTTGATATATCTGATTATTCCGTTTTGCCTAATAAGTATAACCTGTACAAATGTGATCGAACCACCCACAAGGGGGGCGGTGCTCTCATTGCTGTTGACTCTTGTATATCCTCTGACCACATTCATTATCATGATCTCCCGGATATTGAGTTCATATGTGATACAAATTTATCTAGCGGCTGCACACTGTATATTACTTGTTCATATATCTCCCCATTCTGATAATAACATTTTCATTTAACATCTGAGTGCCCTGCAACTTGTTTCGTCGTGCCAATGCCATATTTTACAATACTTTTAATTCGCACTTGGATATCTGTGAACCCCTAACTGTTCCTTCAAGTGAAAACAAACCACGTTGGTTTACGAGGGAACTATACATATTGAAAAACGAGAGGACATGATCCTTAAAAAAATTTAAAAAATCTGTAAATATTATTTATTAAGTTAATGTCAGCTATGAGCAGCTGAAAAATCAAAAATAATTCTTATTATAATATTAAAAAGCATAATGAAATTAATTAATTAAAAATATATATATTTCTTTTTTATCTGAAATAAAATTAAAAATTAGGATAAAAAATTTAAAAAATAAACGTTAACGCTCTAGGAAATTCAACATAAAAATAACTGGTGCAACAATTGTTGCGTGGATTGGGGAAAACCCAGAAAAACCCAAGCAGACCAGTGGAAGATTATTGATTAGTGGTTATGATTATATAAGGCAGAAAGGATAGATCGTTTCAGTACTCGAATTGAGGTCTCCAAAGAGTAACGGGAATAAAGCCGGTTAAAAACTGAACAAACAACACGAAATGGTTCATGAATTAAATAGTTGCTCGAGCACCGATCGAGGCTAAGTGGTGTGAAGTAACGGGTGGATCTAATTGGAACAGTTAAATTTATGCGACTCAAAAGAACTGATGAGTCGATTTCTCCATTAAGTAGATTAGTGATAAATACTACACCATGCATAATTATACGGTTCACGAGGGAAGGAAGATTAATTAAAAGAAGTCTACTTGAATACGGGGTTAGGTCTATCCCAGGAACCCAGTTAAAACTTCTAAGCGCAAACAGAAGAAATTTCTTTTGAACAGATTCAGTTCTATCCTGGTGAATCCCGTATTATAGGGACCACACACAAGATCCATACTCCAGGATGGGACGTACCAGGGATGTATATAGCGTTTTAGTGGTGTAGGGATCATTAAACTCATTTGACCACAGCTTGATGAAGCCAAGTACATTAATGGCCTTTATGACTTAAATACTATAGATTTATCCTCGAATATAAAATTAAAGTCAAATTTTATTTTTGTTATAACAATTATCTCAATCATTGCTGAACAAACTTTTCCCGTGATCCGAAACATATATAAATGCAATAATTCCAATCCTTTTCAAATTCAAACATCAAATAGCATATATGTCCCAGTTATAACAGTGTACGCTGCTAAGTGACCTTAAATCTATATAACTCGCTTTCTTTCCTGGCGCAGATGGAGTGGCAGGTTGTATACTGAGATATTGTGCGGATTCACTTTGTAAACCCTTACCCTTATTTAACTTGTTGGTTGACTCAGCTGTGTTTCCTGGTATATGGAACGAATCTCTTATTATTCCACTCCATAAAAATTCTTCCAAGGCCAACGTAAGAAACTATAAGTTTGTTGTTTGCCATTCGAAAAGTCTTTAAAAAAAATATATGCTCTCAACTGCAGCATTTATGCAGCTCAATTTTATTCCCTTACCAACACGGTTTTGTTAGACAAAGATCTATTACCACCAACCTTTTGAGTTCACCCCGCTTATTATCAAAAGGTTTCAGGACAGAAAACAAACTGATGCGTTTATACAGATTTTAGTAAAGCTTTTGATTCTGTTAGTCATTCTTTGTTGCTTAAAAAATTAAATAATATTGGATTCCCAGCAAATCTCTTGTTGTGGCTTTTTGAGTACTTGTGTGGCCTCACACAAAAAATTGTTTTTAATCTTCTGTATGAAAATCTATTTTTCTTACCTCTAGTGTTCCTCAGGGGAGTCACCTGGGACCATTACTATTTAATCTCTTTATTAACGATCTTCCTGGTGCTATTACTAACTTTCGTGATTTTATGTTTGCTGATGATGTTAAGCTATGTTTCACCTATAGTGATGATTCTTTGTGTAACTTACTACAGTCGGACTTGGGTGCACTGTCTTCCTGGTGCCGTTATAGATTACTCAATTTAAATTGTTCAAAATTTAAAATTATAGTGGTCACTACGTTCTTGGTGCTCACCTCTTGTCCGCGTTTTTGAAATTAAAGATTTGGGGATCACTATTGATAGCAAATTAAAATTTGATTCTCCCATATCATCGATGGTCAATAAGGGCAAAAATGCTTTTGGTTTCATCAAGCGGTGGTCATAACGGTTTGACGATCCCTACATATATGTATATGGTCCCCGCAATACGGAATTCACCAGGATATATTTGATTCTGTGCAGAAGGAATGTCTTCTGCTTGCGCTTAGATGTTTTAACTGGGTTCCTGGAATAGACCATTCCCCATATTTAGGTAGACTTCTTTTAACTAATCTTCCTTCCTTTTTGAACCGTAGAATTATGCCTTGAGTAGGAAGTATCACTTATCTAGTGAAGTGAAATCGACTAAAAAGTTCTTTAAAGTCTAATAAAATTAAACGTTCTTATTAGATCTACCCATTTTCAGGCAGATGAATATGTATATGGGCAGTTTCAGTCTGCACACGTAATATGTTTCATGTATTAACTTGAGATACCCGCGCCTAAGGATTTTAACACATCAAAAAAAGTTTTTTCAAATGCCGCTAAAATTTAATAGTAGGTAAATCAATCACTTGATTTTAGTATTTTAAGATTGGAAAAAATCCTCAACTGAACCATCCACGAGGGTGCCGGCTGGGCAATGAGCAGTGGTTTGCCTCGAAAAAAACGAGGGGTAGTTGGTGCAATTTGCCTTGCGGTGGGACAAGGCGGCGCCTGTCTAAAGCGAACCAACCAAACCACTCAAAAGCTTCGGCTCTGCGTTGGTTCGGGGGGCAAGCCAAGGCAACAGGCACCGATGCTAAGCTGAGGTGAACTCTTTAAAACTCAAAGGCCTAGGCACTAAGAGGGTAAGAGTAAGGGTAAGTAAACCAAAGGAAAGAGTGGCTCCAAACCACTCAAAAGCTTCGGCAATGCGAGGGCAACAATGCAACATATGCCGTCCTGCCCCAAAACAAACGAAGGTACTGGGAATCCATTCGTCTGTGGAGAGGAGGTACATTGGCTAGCTAAGGTGAGCTTTAAATTACTCAAAAGCTTCAGCATTGCGAGGGTGTTGAGCAAACCATGGTTCGAGGTCCTTGGCAGAAAGGTTAAAATGCTACGGGTAGACCTCCCTGAAAATAAAATAACATGGAAATGACGGACGGTCAAGCACAGGTTGGGATGTCAACCCAAATGTCGGTTGAAAGGGACTCACCACCGAATATCACAGAGGCGAAATCCTCTCTGCGTGTCGCCAGCAATCCTACCTCCGTAATAGTTGCAGCAGGCCAGGACGGTTGTAAAGATACTGCCACATAATCCCACACACCAAACAAATATCAAGCAGGGTAGGTCTCATTAAGAAACAAGGCAAAACATGTTGTCGAAGAACGTCGGCTTTGCCAGTAAGGTGGAGGAGAGCTTGGCCATAATACGCCAGTGCTCCGCTGAATTCGCCAAAGCAGAGGTGCCAGCCAGCAAGCGGCCCTGCAAAAAGTCAATGTCGCGGGCAAAACTGACGGCCAGTGATGTGGCGAGGCGACATTTAGTCGTCCCGCTCATCGACCGCAGCGATCCAACCGGCAAAATGAAGCTCGAAAGTGGAAGAAGGTGAAGGCACTACTGTGCGACGAGCTTCTGCGACGTATGGGCGAGGCGGAATCGCTTCCCATCTCTGTTGATGGAGCTGGCTGACTTTCCGGTGTCAAAGTTTTGAGGTGAAAAGATGACCACACCCTGAAGTGGGTCACCGGCGTCGTGGCTGCTCTGGACGCTCCGTGAGTGGGTCCCAAGCGGGAGGTATTGCACAGAACTTGTAGTCCGTCCTTGCCGAAGGCAAAAATAATCTTCCCGCGGGTCCCACCAGCGGACCAGGCGCTGCAGCTGTTGAAGTGGCAGAGCCAGGACGTGCCACAGTTGATTGGAAGGTGATCCACGTTGCGAAACCCGATGACAAGGGTCAGCAAATGGTGATCCAGATCAGCAAGGAGGCCGACGATCTTCTGTATGGAAGATTTGGGAAGATGGCGTGGGGCGTGGGTTGTGTCTACCTGCGACTCAAAAAGCTCCACCCCGAAAAGAAAACGTTTAAGGCGGGTGAGGTGGAAAGCGACCTGGCAGAGGTCATGCGTGACACAAAAAGCCTAGAGCTAGAAGACGACGATGATGCGGACATTACCGTTGTAATTGTCCCATACGTGGAGGATACCACAGCCAAAAATGGAGCTGAGGATCATCCAGGTCAACTTCCATTAAAGCAAGTTGGCTTCGGCGGAGCTTCTGTTCACCCTGGAAACAGAGCACGCTGACGTCGCCTTAGTCCAGGAGCCTTGGATAGCGTCGGGAAACAAGGTTTCTGGACTAAAACATCTAAACTATCACATATTCTACCCGACAACAGTGAGTAGAGCAAGGACCGTGATCTATGCTTACTTATTGTCTAATTACAGTACTGACGACCTCACGGTGATAGTGCTGGAAGGTGGCAGAGATGAGCCAATACTGATGGCATTCAGATTTATGGCGCATGACATCGACGCGCCCCTTCAAGAGTTCACCCGACTGGTGACAGAGGCTGAGCCCAAAAAGCAACCCCAAATCATAGGAGCAGATGCCAACGCACATCACACAGTATGGGTTAGCGGGGACATCAACGACAGAGGTTAGTCTTTGCTTGTTTTCATACTACAAACTAATCTTAAGATAGCAAACGAGGGGGAAGAACCAACTTGCGTTGGTCTTACCTCATCCAACGTCTTAGATATTACCCTCGCGTCGGTAACGAATACAGCGGTAAAAGATTGGAGAGTCCTTAATTTACACTCCGTCTCGGACAACAAGTACATTCAATTCCTTGTTAAGTTTGAAAGAATAGTGAAGAAAAAAGTATACAGAAGCTCGCGAAATACGGACTGGAAGCAGTTTGTTAAAGTAGAAGAAGAAACAAACCTACCGCGACTACCCAAGATAACTGCTGTAACTTTATTAGTTTATTTAAAGTAGTGTACAGTTCATAAATTTGTGAATTTTAATGTACGAAGAAGAAGCATATCGATATGCAGTGAGTGTGAGTAGTGTTGTGTAAAGCGAATTGCTTCGGGAATGAAAACATTTGACACATCTGTGTCTTTAACCGTCCGTTTTGATTATGCTTTATTCAATTGTTTCTTATTCTAACAATGCCTTGCTGCTTCAACAGAGAATTCAGCAGAGGAGCATAAAGTATATAAAAATTATATGTATTGCTTAGGAGTATGTGTTATACATATATATCTCTGCACGCGCGGTCAAAGCGTGAGAACGCTGACGCTGCAGTGCTGTATCCGCTCGCCACATTCATGTGTGGTCATATTTCATATGCACTTGAATGTGCTGGGTTATTGACTTGTTTATGCAACGACAAAGTGTCGTTGGTTTGTTTACGTTAATACAGCAACTAATTGTTGCTGTTCAATATATATGTGTGGATACAGAGTATAATGTATTCCTGATATATGTGTATACTACATCTCCCTCCTTTTGAAAAATAACGTAATATATGTAGTTATTTTCAATGTTATATTGTATAATAATTAATAATTAACATGTCCTAAGTATATTTATGAAGTTTTTATTTTATTTTTGTTTTTGAAAATTATTAATTTATAATATAACTAAAATTGTTATTTTTACTTAATTTGAGTTGATTTTACAATATGTAATTAAGTATAGAAAATATAAGAGATTGTTATTATTACTTTTGTATTTATTGTAGAAGGAAATTATTATTTGATATTATAATGTAGGTTGATCAGACCCGTTTTTTCTCTTTTTTTTTTTTTAACTTTGATATATTTTAAGTCTATCCTTATGAACTTTTTGTGTTTTATTTTTACTACCTTGAATTAAAATATTGTCATTATCCTTAATTTCTGTTACTGTATAAGGTCCTAAATATACTGAATCTAACTTATGACCTGCTTCGTTTCTTAATAAAACGTTGTCTCCTATTTTTAGATTAAAATCTGATATACTTTTATCGTAAATTATTTTCCTATAAGCCTTGGCTTTTTCTAACATAGTTCTAGCTCTTTTATATGCTATTTCTAATCTAAATCTTATTTCTTTAGAGTAATCATCTATGTTATATAAAGGTTCTATTCTATTTTCGTTGGTGAAATTCTTAAACTGTCTTGGTAACCTTCCAAAGACTAGTTCGTATGGACATTAATTATGCATAACTGATGGTGTGGTGTTGAAACAATAAGTGAAATATTGTATCCAAACATCCCAATCTGTTTTGTCTGCAGAAATGTAAGAACGAATGTACTCATTGAATGTTCTATGGCTTCGCTCTATTGTCCCTAAAGTTTGGTGATGATATGCTGTGGATGTAAGATTATTGATCTTCATGTACTTACACATATCTGTTATAATCTGGTTTTTATACTCTGTTCCCATGTCTGAAATGAACGTCTTCATTGGACCGTACTTGAGTATGAAATTTTCGAATATAGCTTTTGCGACTGTATTTGCACTTTTGTTGGCAATTGGTATGGCTACTAGATATTTTGTCAAATCACAAATTAGTGTGACTAAGTATTCATTGCCGTATACTGATTTAGGTAGCGGACCCACTGTATCCACTATCACTATGTCGAAAGCATTTATTGGTATTTGGGTATTAGTCATTGGGGTCTTTGTATGTGTCGTGGTTTTTGACACTTGGCATTTGTGACATCTACGTACGTACTCTTTGATATGACGAGTCATATTTTTCCAGTAATAGTGTCTTTTGATCTTCGCTAGCGTTCTTGTAATGCCTGTATGACCTCCTTGGATTGGATCGTCATGAAGTGTAGACAGTATTTCTTGTATCTCTTTTTCATTTTGTATGATGGTCACCGGCTGGAGTAGCGCTACTCTTAATGATTTAAATATTTTATTGCCCGTTGTTTTGAAATTATCTAATGAAATTAATTCAAAGATTTTTTCGCTCGGTGCCAATTTGAGTTGGCTGATTTCTAGTATACCGGCTTCTGTTTCAAGCCTTTGGAAGAACTGACCTAAGTCGAGGATTCCATTGGTGTACAAATCGCTAACATCAATTCTTGCGATAACTTTATTTCCATGTTTTAAGAGACATTTTGAATCGGTTATTCGCAAGGTCACTACATTTCGTACCTCGTCATTTGTGATGACTTCGTGTACGTTGGGCTTGGATACATTTTCAAGACTTTGCCTTGGCAAAAGTTCATTGTTATTTACTGTACAGTTTTTTTCTTGTCTACTTTGTTGCCTGGTAGTGACTTTCAGGACTTTATTTTGTAAGTCTTTTAATTCTGATATTGTTATCCTTGATAGGGCATCTGCCACAAAATTGTCTTTTCCCTTGAGATATTCTACAGTAAAGTCGTACTCTTCTAAGTCAAGTCTCATTCTTGTTAGTTTTGAACTTGGGTTGACCATTGAAAACAAATATGTCAATGGTCTATGATCTGTTTTTATATTGAAGTGTTGGCCATATATGTATGGTCGAAAGTGGGTTATTGCCCAGTGAATTGCTGCCAATTCTTGTTCTGTTGTATTCTTGTTGCTTTCGCCTTTTGTGAATGAGCGAGAAGCATATGGTACGGGCAATTGTTTATCTCCATATGTTTGGGTTAAAACTGCTCCGCAGGCTAATTTACTGGCATCTGGTATGATGCAGAATTCTTTGCTAAAATCTGGGTATTTTAGCAAGGTAGGTTTAATGAGAGCTTTTTTTAAATAGTCGAATGCTTCTTGGCATTCATCGGACCATTCAAACTTTACATTCTTCTTACATAATCTCGTTATGTGACGTGAGTAATCTGCAAAGTTTTTTATAAAACGTCTGTAATAATTGCAAAACGCAACAAATCTTCTAGCGCTATCTGCGTCTGTAGGGGCTGGGTATTTCTCAATGACGTCATATTTATTGTCATCTGGCAAAATACCTTGATCAGTACATTTGTGACCTAGGAAAGTCACTTCATGCATGAAAAATGAGCATTTTTCTGGATGTAGTTTTAAGTTGTGTTTCCTACACAAATCAAAAACATTTGTTAAGTTTTTGATCATGTGATTTTCGGAACAACCGATGACTACTAAGTCATCCATATATAGGAATGCTTGTGAAGGGTCTAATCCAGTAAAAGCTAATGTCATCATTCTTTGAAAAGAATTTGGCGCTATTTTTAAACCATAAGGTAATCGTGTAAAACGATAAGAGCCATTGCTCGTTGAAAAAGACGTTAAATTTCTAGAGTCTTCTTTTAACTCTATTTGGTGGAATCCGGACATTAAATCCAGACACGAAAAATACTTAGCTCTGCCTAGTTGATCAAGAATGTCATCTATTCCTGGAAGCGGAAATTTATCGGACAGTAATTTTTTATTTATTTGACGATAGTCTATTACTAATCGCCATCTTTTTGTATCAGAACCTGGTAAACCTTTTTTTGGTACTAGTAAGATTGGACTGTTATATTCAGAAACAGATGGTTCTACTATTTTGTCTGAAATGAGTTTTTCTACTTGTTTAGTGACTTCTTCTTTGTGAGTATGAGGAATTCTGTAAGTTTTTATGTACACTGGCTCAGTATCTTTCAACCTTAATTCTTGTTGATAAAAATTATTGGTTGTTATAGATTCGGTTTCTAGTCCGAATATGTCTGTATATTTGGTGCAGAGGTTTTTTAATTGTTTTTTGAATAGTTGGGGAAAGTTTTTATTCAGTTTTTGCATCACCATTTCTTGGCGATGTGGGCTGATATCTTGGACTGTATCATAGTCGCTTAGCTTTTCTATTTAAATGTCTTTTAGACTTATTATTTTTAATGAATTTGTGGTATTCAATATTCGGACAAATGTTTCTTTATTATTGGAAATTGTGTTCCCGACAAAAATTCCTTTATCAATCTCTTGATTTGGAATGAAAATGTTTTTTTCGGAGGTTGAAATTTTAATTTGACGGACTACTTCAGATCGAGCTGGGAGTATTGTGGCATTGTTGTCACAAGTGTGAGTTATTGGTAAATAGATAGGGTAATTTAAATTGTTTGGCCGAAGTATTAGAGAATCACTCGCTTGGGTGAAATCTAATTGGCAATTATATTTTTTGAAGAAATCTATACCAATAATGCCGTCGCTAGGGATTGGAAAATTTTTTCGACTAAATGAAAGTCGTGTGGAATTACATATTTTCCTGTAGATAATTCTACGAATGCTAAACCTTTTGAAAAAATTGAACCTTGTCCAATTCCTGATATTTGAGTTGAAACTTTTGTATTGACATTTTGGAATGTGTCAATATTTTCTTTTAATAATGATATATCTGCACCAGTATCCAGTAACAGTGTAAATGATTAACCTGTATTTTCATTTTTTATTTTTATAATGATACTGAGGTTTAAATTTATCGTGTGTACTTTGTTGTTTATTGAATATCTGAAGGGTTCTGGGAGTTTTCCGAGTTACTTTGAGTAACCCTGACGTTGTTATTATTATTGTTTTGTCCATTATTTTGGTAATTTCCTCGGTTAGAATTGAATCTACCTCGTTTATTACCTCGGGCGTTTCCACTGGAACGTCCTCTATTGTTATTACGGTAACCATTATTTTGATAACTACCTCTGCCACGATAATTACCCCGGTTACCTCGATTATTATTGGAGTTGTACTGTTTATAGTACAGAACAGTGTTGGACTGTCCAGTAGCATCCGTACAACTGCCAACAAACTTTGAAACGGCATCATTCATATTATTAAATGTGCCTGCCTGCATGATAAGTTTAACTTTATCAATTGTGCAGTTCTTTGTCATGGCCTTGACAGCCATTGTTGTGCTATACTTGTTTGCTAATTCCGGGGATAAACCATCATGAATGTAGGCTCCCTCAAGTGACTTTGTCAAATTTTCCACCTCTTGGGTGTACTGATTTGCTGTCTTTAGTTTTTGCTGCAAGTTTAATAGTTTGGCTGATATCACGTCTACGGATTCGCCTTTAATTTTGTGAGACAATGTTGTAATGATGGCAGCTATAGTTTGCTCATCACTTATAAGGTTCTGGCTGTTCCTTTTAGTTTGGTTTTAATTAGGCTGACAGCTATAGCTTCATGTGTTTCTTTAAGTGAATCTATAAGACTCAAAGCATCTTTGAAGCTTTGTAGGTTTTCTGCCTTACCATCAAACTCTGGCAAGAGTGATGAGGCTAATTTTAAAAAACTTACAGCTGTTTGTGTCATGTTTATTTCCTCAACGTTATCTTGATCTGTGTTTGGTTCTATTTTAATGGTAGTTGGCATTGGTTGTAAAAGTTCGTCGTAAGACGCTGGAGTGTCTAATGCACTCGAAATAACTATTGGTATACTATGTCTTGCTGAATTTTTTTTGTATAGATTCTCTTAGCCTTGTTAAAAGATCTAGTGTCTGATTCAGATGCTGGTCTGTAAGCCGTATAGCATTGTTGCATATGACTTGTCGGCTTTTGTTGTAAGAGTCTATAATAACTTTAATATGTTTTAATTTCGTTTCGTTTGAAATTGGTGCACTCTTGTTGAGGCACTTGAATGATTTGTCGCATTCTACTCGTTGTTCTTTAAGAATGGTAACTATTTTTATCCATTCCATGTGTTTTTCAGAACTAATGTTATTTAATCAATTATTTGGACGTCTGAATCGTCGCTTTCGGAACTTAAAGGTTCTGCTTTAATTATATGGCTGATAAATAAGTCGTGAAATGACTTTGGCCTACGAACGTTTGTGCGTAGCAAATTTTTATATATTAAAGTTAGTATACGTTCTATTTGTCTATACATATGCAATTTCACGGATTTATTGGTAATTATCAAGTTATGGGTAATTTTTAATTTAGGGTGTGTGGGGCCGTTTTCCACCACAAATGGTAAGAACGGAATGTATCTCGATAAGAGATTGAGAGCAACCATTTTTTTTTTTTTATTAGATTTGCTCCAAACCATTGGCAACACTAGTGCCAAATTTTTTCTTCATGCACCTTTGGTGCATTTTGTAGAGGCTAACAACTGATTTATAGCAAATCGGGTGGAGTTACGTCAACTATATTAATTACGTTGGCGGTTGAATCCACCGTCTTTACGTCTACTAAACCCATTTTTTGTCGTATTATATTTTTCCTACCGTGTGTGTAGTTTGTTAATCTATAGTTTATTTGATAAAAATGTTCCTGCATGTAGCTAAAAAAAATTTTTTTTTTTTTGAAAAAATTGATCGATTTGTTTATTTTACATTATTTAATAATTTTGTTTTTTAATTGAATACCATTGGCATGTAATAAATGAATATTTTTAGAATAATTTTCTTTCTACTGTATACATTATTTTTTTTTTTTTTTTTTTTTTTTTAATCTTTTGGGGCGAAAGTTGTTGTTAGGGGACATGTAACTGACTGACAATTTTTATTTATATAATTAAATGCCAGTTACATGGGTTAGTAAAAGCCTAACAGAATTTGTGTTTTTTCAACAAGCACCGAAGTGCAGCTGGTTGAATTAGAAGTTTAAATTAATGGCAAAAAGGCTTAGCATTTAGCAGCCCTTTTGCGTTACTGCGCTCTTTGGCGAAGTTGTTTTTCCAGTGTCTCTATACGCTCTTTGCAGCGTTGCCGGTCCTCCTCCGTTGTGCATGTCTTTAAAAGGTCCTTTTCCAGGTGTCTCTGGCGTGCGATCTTGGTCTTTTTTCCTCCTCGTTTTGTTTTTGGTTTTGTCTTCTTTGGTGCGTTTCTTGCCCTGTACTCAGCTATTGTGAGTGGGTGTGGTCCATCGTTTGGGCACACCTCAAGCGCCTCTTTCAGCGTTGGTGCGTCCCTTTGCTCAACAGGAGCAGCGTTGATGAATGAGGGTTCCTCACTCATTTATTTTCCTTGTATTGTTTTGTGCATCTCTTGTCAATTTTTTTTTTTTTGTTTTATCCCTCGTTGGTGTAGAGGACTAGCCGACCGCTGTCTTCCACATTTATTTCACGTTCGATGATGATGTTATACTTTGTATTTTGTTGTTCATTTCACAATAAAGTTTTTTTTTTTTTTTTTGGATCATTTTTCTTTTAAGTTTTTAATTTTGTTAAATATACACATACACATTATTTAAAAACTTTTGTGTTGAGTTGATGTCCATATTATTTGTGGTTGTTTTTAGAAACTGTTTTGTTTAACTTATTTCCTGTACATTTTAACTATGCGTACTTTTCACAAAACCACAAAACCAAACATTTTAATTCAGCGTGTTTCTTTTTATAACTGCTTAATTTTTTATCACTTATCACGGTCGCCATGTAAAGCGAATTGCTTCGGGAATGAAAACATTTGACACATCTGTGTCTTTAAACGTCCGTTTTGATTATGCTTAATTCAATTGTTTCTTATTCTAACAATGCCTTGCTGCTGCGACAGAGAAGTCAGCAGAGGAGCATAAAGTATATAAAAATTATATGTATTGCTTAGGAGTATGTGTTATACATATATATCTCTGCACGCGCGGTCAAAGCGTGAGAACGCTGACGCTGCAGTGCTGTATCCGCTCGCCACATTCATGTGTGGTCATATTTCATATGCACTTGAATGTGCTGGGTTATTGACTTGTTTATGCAACGACAAAGTGTCGTTGGTTTGTTTACGTTAATACAGCAACTAATTGTTGCTGTTCAATATATATGTTTGGATACAGAGTATAATGTATTCCTGATATATGTGTATACTACAGTTGCCAGATGTATTTCCAGCACATCCCCTCAATTGGCACCACACTAACTTACAGCTTGCATCCCCAAGGCGTTTATGCAAGCGTTGTGCTGTGATGTCGCCAGTCCTTTAGTTAGCACGTCTGCTTTCATCTCGGTGGTTGGGATGTAGTCGATGCGAATCTCACCCTTCTCTACAAGTTCTCGCACAAAATGGTGACGAATGTCGACGTGCTTTGTGCGCTTATGGAATTTCGTATTCCTTGCCAGTTGCCCAGCGCCTTGGTTATCGTTGTATATTGTTGTTGTGCGGAGTTTGCACATTACCTCTTGCAGGAAATTTTTCAGGTAAACAGCTTCTTTTGATGATTCAGATAACGCCATGTACTCCGCTTCTGTGCTCGAGAGAGCCACCGTGCGTTGTTTTCGGCATTCCCAGGATACCGCAGCATTTGCCATTTTAAAAGCAAAACCTGTAAAAGATCTACGATCATCTACGTTAGAACCCCAGTCGGCATCTGCATAGCCAACCAAATCTTCGCCGTTCTGTTTGTAAACCAAGCCGTAGTTTACGGTGCCCTTCAAGTAACGCAGCACACGTTTTGCGGCGACCCAATGTTGTTTGCCAAAATTTGCATTGTATTGGCTAAGTACATTTACTACATGTGAAATGTCTGGACGCGTTGATACTGCCAGCCACATTAATGATCCGGTCAGACCTTGATACGGGATCTTTGAGACTTCTGCTTTCTCATTTTCTGACTTCGGGCACATTGCTGTGGACAATTTTTCACTCGTGTTAATTGGTGTGCTTGCTGGTTTGCAGTCTTCCATGTTAAACTGCTTTAACAAAACTTTGACGTACGTTCGCTGCACCATTGAAAACGTTTTTTCGCTTTTATTTTGGTTTAATTCGATGCCCAATTAATGTGCAAGCTTTCCTAAGTCTTTCATTTCAAAGTTAGTGGCCAGCTGTAATTTAAGATACTTTAGCATCTGTTGATCGTTAATAGCAACTATCAGATCGTCCGCGTACAACGATATGATCATGATCCCATTTCTTTCAGATATACACATGGGTCAGTGGCTTAAATTCATTTCCTTCGGCCTGTTGTCCAGTGTCTTATACCATTGGCGCCCACTCTGCTTTAGGCCATATAAAGTTTTATTCAATTTGAAATTTTTGTTTCCGACATACTTCTGTTTTTCATTGTCCGTGAGAATCAAAAATAGCTCTGGAGGCACGCTTACATAAAGTTCCCCCTCTATATCACAGTTAAGGTACGCACTGTCAAAATCGTATTAATATACATAAAGATCAAGTTCGACGGCAATAGCAATTAGTGCACGTATTGATCCAATTCTTGCTTCGGGGGAAAACGTTTTATTATAGTCGATACCTTCTCGCTAAGTGAAACCTTTTGCCACCAATCTTGCTTTGCGCCCATTCACTTCGCCATTTGGTTTATATTTTGTTTTGAGCACCCACTTAGTGTCGATCACTTTTTGTTTTCCTTCCTTGTTAACAATTTGCCAAGTTTTATTCTTCTTCAGTGCCTCGTTCTCGTTCCTGAGTGCTTCCTTCCACTCCGATGCATTTTGGCCGCTGAGGGCTGTATCTGCAGTCATATTGTCGCTGCTACTAGTAAGGGAAGCGTTCTGTTGATTATATATTAAATTAGGCCTTCCTGGTTTACCTGTATGATTTTTGCTTGGCCTTCCTGGTCCACGTTTCTCAGGCGATGGATTTCCTACTTCTTCTGAAGATTCTTCTCTTTCTTTATCTTGATGGTCACCAAATATCTTTTCGGGATAATATTGTTCCTCGATGCCATTCTGCTGTTCAACAAATTCTTCGGATTCGTGCTTGTTATCAAACTGATTTGTAAATACGACATCATGACTTTTGGTAACTACTTTGCTTTCTGGGTCAAACATTCAATACGCCTTTCCTTCATCGCAGTACCCTATAAATATATTTCGTGTAGATCTTGGACTTAACTTACCCTTCGACTTCTTATCGAGCGAATACACAATCTGATCGAATGTGCGCAGATGCTTTACGATTGGAAAACGATTATTCCACAACTTAAATGGAGTCTCGCCACACAGGCTTCTAGATGGGCATCTGTTTCTAATGTAGTTGGCAGTATTCACAGCTTCTGGCCAATATGTCGATGGTAGCGCCGCTTGTATCATCTACAGCGCGCCATTTCTACAAGCTTTCGATTTTTCAGCTCTGCTGCTCCGTTCTGTTGGGAAGTGTATTCCAGTGAATACTCGTGCTTTATGCCTGCAGCCAACAAAAAGTTTTTTAACTCGTTATTTGTAAACTCCGTGATGTTATCTATTCTGAGCGTATCTAGCCTTTTTCCTGTCTTGCGTTCTGTTTGAATTTCTGAAATACTTCTGATTTACTTTTTAAGGTGTAGAGCTCACACCACTTGGAATAGTCATCTATGAATGTCAAAAAGTACCGGCTGCCGCCGTGGCTCTTTACGCGCATTGGACCGCATACGTCGCTGTGGACCAATTCCAGAACTTCTTTGGATCTTGAATCCGAGTTGGGGAATGGTTTTACGGCTTGCTTCCCCTTAATACATACTTCACATGGTGGCAACTTTTCGTGCACATTTGCCTTGACACCATAAATTCGACCTTTTTGAATAACTTCTTCCAAATCCTTTTCATTTGGATCTCCAAAACGTTCATGCCATTCCTTGATTTTGCTATTGTTACTAACTTCTGCATGACACATTTCTTTTAATTCTATTACATGGTACAAGTCTTGCTCACGTTGCGCAGTAAAAACAATTTGTCCATTGGATGCTCTTACAATTTCGGCACGATCCCTTTTGAATAGTATATTGTAGCCATGGTCACACATCTTCGCCACGGACAAAAGATTCTTTTTCAAATCTCGAACATATAGCGCATTGACAAGAATTGCGCTACATTTTTCTACTGGCCCCAACGAAACTGATCCCAGCCCTTCTATTTCCGTAATTTCTCCGTTTGCCAATCTTAGTTGGGAACATTTTGCTGAGCAAACATTTTCGAATCTTTGCTTCTGGGAGCACTTGTGCGATGTGGCTCCAGAATATAAGCACCAGTCTTTTTAGCTGCTTGTGTAGTTTGCTGATTCTATGTACATACTTGCATTTGGATAGCCATTTCCCTTGTCTTTGTATTATTCATTTTCCTGCCTTTTTGATCGGCATTCTGCAGCCTTGTGGCCCGCTTTTCCACAATTGTAACAATGAATATTAAACTTCGGACTTGGATTCTTTTGCCTTGTAGTTTAATACCTTTTACCTGCCAACAGCGCATCCAGAGACGAGTCACTTCCATGCAGCGTTCTTGAATTTGTATTTTCACTTGTCGTAATTGTATTCGCCCAAAAGCTCCATAAGCACGCTTGTTACACTCATTTTTTTCTTTTTACTTATTTTTTTGTGTTGCTGTACACGCAATGAGAAGTTACACAAACAACTACAGACATGCAAAAGGTACAGTTTCTTGCCTTTGTATGTATTTGCTATGCGCCACACAGTCGCATGCTCTTACACTATTCTTACAATGTCTTCACACGAAACGTTTTTTAAGTTTACACAAAACTTTTGCAATTCACTAATAAAGTGGCGCAGTTGAAGCGTGCTGGGCCTATAACCTGTTGTAACTTTATAAGTTTATTTAAAGTAGTGTACAGTTGATAAATTTGTGATTTTTAATGTACGAAGTAATTGCGCAGTCCACTTGATGACGCGCTCAAGAGAAGAAGATCACATCTACTCAGGGATAGAGGAAGCATATCGATATATCGATATGCAGTATGTGTGAGTAGTGTTACCAGATGTATTTCCAACAATAACTTCACCAGATTATTAAGAGAAATCCTTAAAGACACTCAATAAATATTTGGTGGCGGCCTATCATAAAACGTGTAAACCATCCCAAGAGAAGAAGAGACACAAGCCACCAAGGTGGACTCCAGAACTCAAGGGGCAAAGACAAACAATACTAAAACTCTTCAAACTCACTAAATAAGCGCAAGAAGAGCTCGTATGGATCGAATACATAACATTGACTTTAACAAAAAAGTACGAGTAGCCAAAAAAACGCATGGCAAAACTTTTGTTTTGGCATTGAGAAGACAGCTGACACCGCAAGGTTAAAGAAGCTGCTAGCTCGCCAACAGGTAGTACAAAGCCAATTTAAAACTGAAGACGGCAGATGGACGGAAACATTGAAGATGCGGCTCCTAGATTCGCATTTCCTTAATTTTACAGAAGTCAACACAAAAACACAAACGATATCTCAAACCACAAGGGTGGAACTCCCAGAAGATATTATAGCTACGCGACGGATAATGTGGGCTGTAGACTCCTTTGAGAGCTACAAATCACCGGGTCCTGACGGTATATTCCCGGCCATGCTGCAGAAGGTCAAACATACGATCACTCCATGGCTGAGGGAAATATTTAAAGGATGCATAAGTTATGGCTATGTGCCGGTGGCCTGGAGGACGGCATGGGTTACTCTCGTGCCAAAAGCGGAAAATGCAGCTACATGCTGGCTAAAGACTACAGACTCATCAGCTTGACTTATTATTATTATTATTGGGATGAGGATCGTGCACTGCGACAACTAGGATCTATTGTGCCCTCTCACTTTATGTGAGTTACAGCTCTTCGAACAGCCCAATCGATCGCAGGAACGCGACGATGTGGCATGGACGGAGAGCCCTCATCTCCTCTGTATACAGAGAGAGGCTCCCCAAAAATAAGAGCCTCAAACGACTAATGGCGGGTCACTCCTCAAGCAGGTGCTTTGGAGTCTCATCCCCCTCCAGACACATTCTGCAAAGATTGGGTAGCGTTGAAGTATTACATAACGCAATTTGTGGGGAGGGGGGGTCTCGTCAAATGTTACGATGTGTTACAAAGTGGGGGGGGGGGGGGGTCTTTCTCAATACGTTACGTAACATTCTGCTATACTTCGGTTATAGAAAAAAGCTAAATTATTCGTAAATTACAATTAAAAATATAGTTAAAGTAGAAATATGTGAAGCCAAAAATCAAGATAAACGTTACGATGCGTTACAATTCAAAAATCTTTAAAAATTGCGTTACGTAATATTTGAACGCTCCCTAACTTGAGATTGTGCAGATGCTTGCGCAGTCTGCACTGCCAGTCAAGGAACCCGTAAATATCCGCAGAGATCCTTTGCTCAGCTTCAGACAGTCCTCAGTTCTCTTCTTGTTTTAACTAACTGAAGACCACCAAGCATCCTCGCATGCATTAAGCTAATCGATGCGACTGCTCTGACTGATTATCCCTGGTCCTAGCTCACAGAAAGGTTCAGGGGCGAGGAAAGGAGAACTAGCTCCTATCCTGGCCATACTTTCGGCAACCTCATTGCCGGGAATACTCGCATGTCCTGGTATCCAATAGATGGTGACTATGTTAATACTGCCCAACTTGTTGAGTGCTTCTATACATTGACAAGCCAGCTTGGAGACGATATTGTAAGCACTGAGTGCTTTGATCGCTGCCTGGCTGTCGGAGAAAACGGCTATGTCTCTATGAGCGTATCCCCTCTCGATGTTAAGGGAGGACATCTTTCAATCGCATGCACTTCCGCTTGGAATATGCCGGCGAATTTACCAAGGGGTTCATGATATTTGAGCCGGGGTCCGCAGACTCCAGCTCCAGCACCCTCATCTGTTAGTGATCCGTCCGTATACCATCTGATAGCATGTGGTTTTACATAAAAGGTGGACGACAGACTAGTCCACTCTGCTTTATAGCTTGGTTCTGTTTTAAAAAGCTTCTCAAAACTAAAACTGGCCATCTGCGCATCTTGCGGAAAGGCCAATAGTGTGCCAGTTGCACTCGTGACAGAAGCGATTGCGATCGCTCCTGCCATTCTCATGATTGACCTGTTCACACTGTGTTTGATGAAAGCATGCAGAGGCGGAAGTCCAGCAGTACGTCCAGTGCTGCGGACGGGCACGTATGCATTGCGCCCGAGATGCACGTGCAAGCAAGTCTCTGGAGTTTGCCCAGTTGCCGTTTAGTAACATCAAGGTCTACACGTCTTGCCCAGACCACAGCGCCGTAGCTATTGGTCTCACCATTGAAGTGTACATTTACAGAAGGATTTTAGGGGAAACCCCCCAATTTTTCCCTGCGAGGGATCTGCAACTCATTAGGGCCAGTGTGGCCTTGCGTACCGCATGCTCGACATGCTGTGTCAATAGTAGTCTCTTGTCCAAGATTATCCCCAGGTACTTTGTCTCTGTAGAGAGTGGGATAATTGTACCCCCAATAACTATGGGTCTTATGGATTTTAGCTTGTATCGATTGGTGAAAGCGACAATTGTGGTTTTTGCTGGATTTATATTCAGCCCCACGTCCCTGCAAGTCTAAGACCCAGTGTAATCCTATCACATAGCGTGTCCACGAATTTGCCTTTACAGACAAAAGTAATGTCATCGGCGTAGCCTTGGCATTCAAATTTATTATTTTTTAGTTTAACTAGTAGCTCGTCCACCATGAGACACCAGAGGAGAGGTGATAGGACACCCCCGTGTGGACATCCTCTGGTGGTTTGGGCCCTGACCGTCAAATTATTGACAGTGACTTCCGCTATTCTAGTGTTAAAGAGTTTGCCAGCTTGACTTCATTCCCATTCTCCACATCAGAGAGCACACAGTGATAACCCAAGAAACAAATCAGCATGCGTTGCGCTAACTAGCGCAACAAACTTTTGTAGCAACCATAGAGAAAGCACTACACCGCATTTCTGGAAATCTCATGCGCATTTAACAATGTGTCAACGGAAGCAATAATGCACACCCTAAGAGCTGTGACCCAAAGAGAATCACTAAACTCCTGGGTTGAGAACCTACTGGGTAGCAGGAGAATACTAGTGGTATGGGGAACTATTACCGCAATCAGGTCAGCAAGGAAGAGTGCTCTCAACCCTGCTGTAAAACTTGGTAGTTAACAACAATTAAAAAAAATTCAAGTGAAACGCCCCGAAGATAACCGCCTATGTGGACGACATAGGCATAATTATCACCGGCAGATGTCCACCGACAATCAGTTCAGTGATGGACTACACACTAATAGAGATACTAACATTGGCCATGGAAGCCGGTTTAAGTGTAAACACGAACAAGACGGACCTCATTCTCTTTACCAAGAGATACAAGGTACCACGCTGGACTCCACCCACAATAAACAATAAGACGCAGATACTAAAAAGAAGTATTAAGTACATAGAGATAGTTTTTGAAAGCATGTTAATTCAGAATCTCAATAGGGAAGAAAGGGTGAACAAGGCCACCAATGCACTCTAAACAACGCAAAAGATATTGGGTTGCACTTGGGGACACTCACCAAGACTGATTCACTGGTTTCTAAACTCAATTGTGCGCCCGATACTGTTCTATGGAAAACTGGTATGGTTGGGCGGTGAGGACCACACCAACAATATCACTACAGCCCATTTTTAGATCTACCCCGTGGAAATACAGGCACGCCTAACAGCAAAAAGACTGCACAACGTTTTTGCACGATAGGCAACATGAAGGTACACAACTACGATCATGGTACAATTGGAAGGGAGACCATAATCGAAAAAGACTATATGACCCCAAAAAACAATTTACGCCCACGCAACTAGTAGTAGATGACTGGCGCTCAGGAGCGGAGCAGGCTGCCATTAACATCTATACAGATGGCTCAAAAATGAGGAAGGGGGTTGGAGCAACAGTGATGAGCCTGTCATACAAACACTCAGACCACTGCAGCATATTCCAAGCGAAGATATTCACAATAAGGAAATTAGCAGTAGTTGTCCTAAAAAAAATATAAAACTTAAAAAAGTAAACATATTCGTGGACAGTCAGGCGGCTATTAAAGCCTTGCAGGCCCACTATTCAAGCTCTCTGAATGTCTTGGTGAGCAGGGAAACAGTAGATGTACTAAGCACCTTTAAAAAAGTTCACATCTACGGGATTTCAAGAAATCAGGGATTCGAAGGAAATGAGTTTGCAGACACTGTATTCAATCAAGGTGAAAGTTCCGATCTCCTTGCGAACGCTACATTCCTATATGGAAACAAAGGCACAGGATTCCGCAGCAATGAGGTGGACTAACACCTCAAACTCCAAAATAAAATAATGCGCAAAACATACGACGATAAACTAACACAATAAATGCTCAAACTACAAAAGTATCCCGATGTCAAGAAAACGCTACAGCACCTCCTGTGCAGCTGCTCCGCACTGGCAGCACAACGACTACACCACTTCCGGATTCCCTTTGTATTTTCATACGAAAAAGCCAGTACGCAGAAACTCAAAAAGCTTTGGGTGTTTGCACGAGGCACACACACTCCATAGGACCTCACAGTGAAAAAGTCCCAACCATCTCCAACCATCGACTCCACTAAGGACCCTCTGCGGTCTATGTGTAAAACTCACCTGGGAGGGTCAGTCGGTGGAATGGCTGAGCGTTGCTAAAAAATTGTGATATAAATTTAGGGGGGTATCAAGTAGCTATCTTTTTCTAAATTTTGGTAATTCTAAGAGCTTGCTTGCTGAATATGTGCTAGCTGGGAGTCGAATCAATATTTTCGAATGAGGTTATCAATAACTCGACTATAATGGTAGAAAGTCCAGATCTTAAATTGTTGGAGATTAAGATATATGGTCTATCGGTTGGAAAAGTTAATTTTATTTTCTTCCTCTGCACATAATAAAATGAAATCTATGAAATATAGCGCTACAATAAATATATGATTTAGCAACAAAAAAAGAAACAATAGTAATAATGTTAATAATATGCAAAATAGCTGGATCTATCGATTTTGCGTCATCGAGCTTATCGACTAGCCAGCCCCCTAGTTATCGTAGAACTCCAATCTTAACACTTTAATTTACTATGTCATAGATAAAGAGATTTGCAAAATTTGAAGTCTCTAACTTGAAGGGTGTGGAAAAAAGTTGCGAACATACGGATGGACAGACGGACAGACACCATGACGGACATTGCACAAACCCAATATTCTCTTTACCTTCGGTATCGAGTATAATTAATTCGCTATATATTATTTTCTGCCTAGTGCTAATAGCCAAAAAACGACGATTTAGTGAACTACCTTATTGGGCAGTTGTGTTCGATATTTCGAGCTCTGCTTTAAATTGAGTTCTGAAAATGTTGCGGCGTATGAATTGTGCTTTGCCATGCGATTCCAAAACTTTAAGGACAACTCCTAATATTGGTTCTTATGTCACAATAAACGGCGGCCAATATGTCCATTATGGAATCGCTGATTGCCCAACAGCGCAAAATTTGTATGGTCGAAGCTGCAGTAAATTATTCGTGGAAACGAACCAACACCTTTTTGATGTGTCTATACGCGCGGGTAGTAAAAATATCTCAGTTGATAATGACTGAGAGTGGCCAACTTGGATAGACATTTTGAGTGGCGAGCCCTCTAGGCGATGTGTACCGGCTGCGAATAACTGTAAAAGACGAAGTCTTGCTACTCGTAAGCAAACGAACATAACACAATGTGTCTTCTGCTTCGCATTCGCTTTGTTTTGTTTGCGCTCAGATGCAGAGAAGCAGCCGAACGAGCAAAACAAGAAAACAAGAAATTACAAATTTTTGTTGCAGATCTATGTATAATGTCAATTGCTATTCTCCTACAAAATTTGGTGACTCTAGCTTAAAGATAGTTAAATATGTTGAAAGGGTGCTGAAGGCGGTGAGGGTGGGGGGTGGCATCCAAATTTTTTGGGCTTCTTCATCACCAATCTTGGCACCAAATTTGGTGGCTCTAGCTCAAAAGCTGTGGGAGATATAGGTGTTTTTGATTTCAAAATGCAGTGGGCTGGGGAACGTGGGGGGCGTGGCTTCAGATACTTAGGGGTCGTTAACAGTTATCTTCCTACCAAATTTGGTGACCCCAGCTCAAACACTATGGAAGATACACTCATTTCCGTTTTTAGCAAAGCGTTGGGGAGGTTTTGGGCGTCTAGGACAGTATGGAAGGGAGTGGCATCCAAAGTTTTTATGAATTCAAGTTCATCAAGTTCGATGATTCTAGCTCAAAAACTGTAGAAGATACAAGCGTATTTGATTTTTAGCTGCGTGGAATTTGATGCAGTTTTTTTTTTGCGTTATTAGTAGCTATCTTCTCCCCAAATTTGGTAGTTCTAGCTGTAAGGGCGTGCGAAATACGTTGATTTATCGAATTTATCGATTTCCCAGACCCCCAGTAATCGTAGAACCCCAATCTTGATACTTTATTTTTATATGATATAAATAAATATATTTGCAAAATTTCTAGCTTGAAGGGTGTGGATAAAAGTTGCGTTCATATAGCCAGACAGACACCATGACGAACATTGCACAAACCCAATATACTCTTTACCTTCGATTTTGAGTTTAAATAGGTTTCGAAGAAATTGCTTGCTGAAAAGGTGCTAGCCGCGAGTCATAGCTATAGTTTATAATAACTCGTCTATAATAGTAGAAAGTCGAGAGCTTAATTTGTTGGAGATTAAGAGTTCTGCAATATCGGTTGGTTGAAATAGGCATGGTATTAGTTTTTGTATGGTCTATCGGATTGAAAATCACGCTTTTGAACAATTATTTGGAGCGTATTAAAAAAGTGATTTTATTCCTGTCCTCTGCCTATAATAAAATAATATTTATGAAATATTTCGTTGGTATTAGTTTTTGTATGGTCTATCGGATTGAAAATCACGCTTTTGAACAATTATTTGGAGCGTATTAAAAAAGTGATTTTATTCCTGTCCTCTGCCTATAATAAAATAATATCTATGAAATATTTCGTTAAAATATATGAATGATTAAGCAACTAAAGTCAAAATAATGACTTACGTAAACATAATTGAAAAGTGTTTCGCGATGTTCGGGAAAACTCGTCTAAAATTATCGGATTTACGAAAAATGTTAATAATATTGAATTTTAAAGTAACTTTATCTAATAACATATTTTTTGACCGGTTTTAAGTCGGTTAAGGCAAAACATTTTGATTTTTCTGTACTGCTTATCTGATCCTAATATTAAATCGCCTATCGCTCCAGTCGTGCTGCTTGTCACCAGATTGGACGAACGTCTAGTGGACAATTTCTCATGTCCGGTTAGCTAAACCATCCAGCATAGAATTTATAGAGGTATCAAAGGTTGCGGGTTTTAGTCACTCAGGGTTTGCTGTAAATGTGCACTATGAAACTTAATGGATACTTATAAGAATACCTTGCCTTGGCAGTTTGGCTCATGATGAAATAAGTATAAGGTGATCTCGTCGGCAAAAGCTATCCATTTTCTTATGGGAGCCATAATTGCGATTAAAACGCACAAAATATAGTAAGTATGAATGAAACAGTATGTACTAGGTTGTGTCGATTTACCCCTTACAGGTATGTGGAATTTAAAAAGCTCATTATGAAACAAACAGGTGAATTTGTATCTAAAATAATTTTAAATTATGTAAATTTAGCTATTAGGTTCTGTTTTCGATTTTTAACACAAATTTTTTTTTAGGTTCTTAATCCTAATATACATGCACAAATTGCAGTAACTAATTTTTCTGTTTCGCTAAAGGGTTTATTTTCACAAAAAATACTTGTGTCACCAAACAAACATGCTCTGAAGCTAAGGGACAAAATCGAGCTAGCTTCGGCTACCGAAGATACCACCTCATACTTATTTCATCCTGGTTTATCTGTCTAGCATTCTTGCTCTGAAATAATTTGGCTTGCGCTCAGATGCAGGTAACCAGCCGACTCTGCTTTTTGGGCAACGCAAGTCTGCTGCTTATATGAATATTTTTTTTATTTATTTATTTAATTAAAAATTGTTAACAAATCTAGAGTTAACTTAAAAAAAAATATATTATTAACAATTAAAAATAGTGGAAGTAAAAAGCCTAAGCAGATATCAAAATTGTCTAATAACATCACCGACCGATGGGGGTGTTTTATTTGCCAGTCCGGCTAGCTATGCCCCTTCTCACAGCTTTGATTGTCAGTGATATTATCAGACTCTATGCTAACGACAGTGATGTTAGTAGAAAATAAAAAGAAGAACTTAAATGTGAAAACTGTTGGAGGTACAGAATTTAGCCAGTCTAGCAAGGTATGCCCCGTTCCATAGCTAAGAGCGGTCATTAAATTCACGAAGATATTCTGAAAGCAATGATTTGATTAAGGAGAGAGAGGTCTCATTAGAGAACACGTGGTGAAGGTTATTAAATTTAACGCATAAAATACGGAATGGGTTGTGCATACTGTAATCTGCTGTGCACGTTTTCAAGAATAACGGGCGAAAGTTTCTAGTGGGTCTGGAAGGAATGGAGAAATGGAGTCGACCTAAAAGAAAAGAAGAATCTATATCGCCAGCAATCAACTTATGCAGGAAGGCAACACCAGGGAATATCCTACGATTGTTCAACGACGGGAGGTTAAGGAGAAGAAGCCTACTTGAATATGAAGGCAAGCGAAGGTTGTTATCCCAATTTAAGCCTCGTAAGGCAAAAAGCAGATACTGCTTCTGAACAGATTCGATCCGATCCTGGTTATTTCTGTATTGTGGGCTCCATATGCAAGAGCAGTATTCTAGGATAGGGCGGACAAGGGAAGTGTACAGATTTTTCGTAACGTAAGGATCGTTAAACTCTTTAGACCAACGTTTAATGAAATCAAGAACACCTTTAGCCTCATTAACAATAGTAGAAATATGAAGGCCGAATCAGAGTTTGGAGTCAAAAAGAACACCAAGGTCCTTGACTGTGAAAATACGTTGCAACGGAGTATTTTCAATTGAGTAGCTGGTAATGAAGGGACTATTACGGCTGAACGTCATAAACATACATTTAGAACAATTGAGAGGCAAATGATTAGTCTTACACCAAAGTTGCATAGAATTTAAATCATCTTGTAAGCAAGTATGGTTCAGAGAATAACAGTAGGAGAAAATAAGTTTCACATCGTCTGCGTACATGAGAATGCGAGAATGTGATAATACAGAGGGAAGATCATTTATAAAAAGAGTAAAGAGTAGAGGACCAAGATGATTACCTTGAGGTACTCCAGAGGTAACCTGAACTTGTTTCGAGGTAGCTAGTCTTAGGAGGACTCTTTGTGTCCTACCCTTTAAATAAGAAGAAATCCAAGATAAAAGTGTGGGAGGGAATCCAATACGGACAAGCTTGAGAAGTAATAGGTCATGGTGTACAGAGTCGAAAGCTTTACTGAAGTCAGTGTAAATGACGTCAGTTTGCATTTTCGAGAGGAAAGCAGCATTTACCAAAAAAGTAAATTCTAATAAATTGGTCGTGGTCGATCGATTTTTTACGAAGCCGTGTTGAGCAGGGGATAAGACTGATTTGCAGAAATGTTGCAAAGACGAAGTGATAATTTTTTTTAATAATTTAGGGATAGCGGACAATTTTGCAATGCCCCTATAATTTTCAATATTAGACTTTCCACCTTTTTTATGAAGAGGAATGATAAAAGATTCTTTCCAAAGAGATGGAAAGACAGAAGATTCAAGGGATAGATTAAAAAGCTTAAGCAAGAGAGTAAGAAGAGAAGCACTACACTCCTTAAGAAGACAACTAGGTATATTGTCTGGTCCAGGAGAGTAAGAAGACTTTAAATAATTTAAGGTTGAAAGCAGAGTGGACTGAGAGATGATAGGGACAGGAATATAATTTGTAGAAGCAATGTTATAAGGGTAAGGTATGTGAATAGGGGATGCAGAAGCGTAAGTTGATTGGAAAAAATTTGCAAAAATATTAGCAGATTCGCTATCATCGCAAGATTTATCCATCCCTAGCATGAAAGAGGACGGCAAATTGGAAGATTTACGCTTAGAATTGACAAAATTATAAAATTGCTTAGGATTTAGCCTAAATTGACTTTTGCAACGAATAAGGTAATTCTCATAGCACTGAAAATTTAGGAGAAGAAAGTTTGACTTGGCTATAATGTATTTTGATAAGTCTGCATTCAAGCCAGACCTATTAAATTTTTTATAATGTTTAGACTTTTTGTTTTGTAAAGTTGATAGTCTTGGAGTAAACCAAGGGGGCTTTGAAGAAACAGACAACGGAACAGAGTTAGGGACACATTCGTCCAATAGAGAATTTAAGACGCTATAAAAAGATATGAGATTTACGTGTGAGGGTTTTGTTGTTTTTTTCGTGAATGTGTACACATATATGCAAAATTATTTGTTTGTATACATGTCAATTAAACTTGAACCGCCACAATTTGTATGAATTGATTTTTTAAGAGGTGTTTATATTAAAAAACTTTGCATCTACTGGATTCCAACTTGGAGTTTCCAAGCCATCGGGGCTTCGAAGGAAATGAGCAATGCGACTCAACAATCACTCAGCGGATGTTCCAATCTCCCTGCGCACGCTACATTCCTTTATGGAAATAAAGGGACGGGATTCAGCAGCACTGAGGTGGACGAACACTCCTAACTGCAAAATCACTAAAATAATGTGCAAAACATGCGACGAAAAACTAACGCAATACATGCTAAAACTAAAAAGGCATGACTGCCGATGGCTTTTGTATCTAATGACAGGTTACTGCCTAGTTGCAGTACACGCAAAAAGATTAAGCGTAACAGACAACGACGAATGCAGGAAATGCAAGGATCTTGGTGTCAAGGAAACGCTAGAGCACCTCATATGCATCTGCCCCGCACTGGCAGCGCACCGACTACACCACTTCCGGATTCCCTTTCTAGTTTCACTCGAAGAAGCCAGCAAGCAGAAAACAAAATGGCTTCTAGCGTTTTCACGAAGCACACACACTCCATAGGACCTCAAACTGAGGAAGTCCCAACTATCTCCAACCACCGACTCCACTAAGGGCCCTTTGCGGTCTATGTGTGACACTACCCTGGGAGGGTCAGTCGGTCTAACCTAACCTAACCTAAGTATTTTAAAAAGGCGTATTTTAAGTTTAAAATTTTTCGTTCACGTTTGTGTAGTAAAGAAGAAACACTTTGATTCAAAAATGAACAAGCCATAAGATAATATTTTTAATTTAAAATCAAAATTTGTAGTTTATTATTTTATAATTCTTCTGATTTGTTCAAATAAGAATAAAAAAAAATCGATTTATAAAATTATACTCTAAATCGGGTCTTTCTGATTTCTAAAATTCAAATCATCGATTTCAATTTGGTCGTTTGAAATACGTATTAATAAAGGGCGGGAAATATTAAATTCAAAATTTAGCACGAATCGTTTTCAAATTTGATATATTTTATTTTCAAATAATGTTTAATGAAAAATATTCGAACTGAATTTGAAAAAGAAATTTAAAAATCTGAATCTAAAACAAAATTTTAAATTGTACGTTGCATATCATTTCTTTATGTATAAGAAATATTTTTATGAGCAATCCTATTAAAACCAGCGAAGGCACGGTGGCATAGCGAATACATGTGTATTAAAAACTGCTGATACAAACTGACAACTGCTCAGCTCACATACTTCCGGTCATTTTTAAAATAATACAAACGTACCTCTGGGCACAATCATAAGCATGCATGGAGTTAACTATATGTGAGAAGGCGAAGGAAGAAAATTATTAATATCTTTTCATCCAATTTTATTTGGAAATTTTTTAAATTTTTATATTTTGTATTTGGAAAATTAATGTAATGTATTTTAAACGCAGATGGTCTTCCGACTCGTTTTTCCCGTTACCATTACAGATCAGTTAGTAATATCTTGGAGATATTTTTGGCAGATGTATCGTTCAGCAATGCAACTCTCATGTTTGTTATCAGCTGAAGTTTGTTCACAAGGTGTCATAGATTCGATGATTTGAGGAAATACCTCTGCTGCAGATGATCCTGGAATTACTTGCAGTGCTTGGCGGAAATCTCCTGAGAGTAAAATCATTCTGCCTCAAAAACTTCTCGAGCTATTCCGTAGATATAATGCTCAATGACGCGACACTGTTCTCAAGCAAGTTCTAGTTCTTCTTCTGTCCTTATACTTGCAATGTTTCGAATCCTAGTTTCTATAAGGCTTCGTCGGGACAGATTTTTTAATGAGCCGACTGTTGACACACGTATTCAAATTTGAAAATTTATTGTAAAAAAATATTATTTCTTAAATTTTTGAATTTTATTTTAGTTCCACACAAAGTAATCTGCCTTGACTGAATGTTAAAATTTCTTACTTCACTGTGCTATTTTGAATAGGCTACTGACACTGCCCTCTTAAGCAACCGTTCACGTATATAAAACAGCTAAAAATTTCCAATTACAGCGCAATCTTTTAAATTTTTCTTTTATAAGATCCTTCTCCTGACAATAACAAACACAACAACAACTAAAAAGTTAAATCGGTCCAGCCATTTACGCGTGACGTGGTGACCAAGAAAATAGGGATTCATTATAATATAAATAAATATATATAAATTCATGTTTCTCATGTTTTCGTGTTTCATGTTTTCTCATATCTGCTTAACTACTGACCCGATTAAGTTCCAGTTTTTCCAGTTTGTAAGGATTCTCTCACTCAGGGTATTCTAGGGAACAAGTTATTAAAAAATCTGCTGTGTGCGATATTCCTAAAGTTCCTTGCTTCAAAAAGAAGCATGTAATATGATGATCAATGCTCTCTTCTCTTTGCTACACTAGCCGAACTTAGGCAGAAGAAGATAAGGTTTTGAAAAGGGAAGCACAAAGTCAATGATGATGAGTAATGCTCCCTTCGCCTTATGTCTTTTTTCTTTTTTTTATGTATTTACACATACAGTTTGCCAAGAAACAGAAAAAAAAAAACAGATTTATTTTACTTTAAATGTGAAAAACATAAAATTAAAAAATCATTATTAAAAAAAATGCCTGGGAAAAGGTTTAGTTTTGACGTTGTCCAGTTGATTTTTATAACCACCAGTTGGCATTTTTTAATAATAAATTGAAATTAAATTTTAAGTGCTCACACAGCTAAATTTACAACTAAAGCAGTGAGCAATAGATAAGCATAAATAGTGGTTAAGCACCGTTATTCGTAGAAATGAACGCAAAAGAGAATAGAAAAATAAACTGTTTCTTGACAGTGTCACAAGTGTGTAAAGATACATTTTCTTAATTTTCTTTATAAGTATTTGTTGTTTAAATACGGGAATTTCGCAAGTTAACTCAAAGTAGATTGTTTATTATTTTGCCATCAAAGAAAATTTCAACAAAAAAATTAGTAAAAGCCTGTGTTTTTCCACTTAAAGTAAAATAAATCGTTTTTTTGAATTGTGCAAAAAGTTTCTTGATAAACTGTATATGAAAATTCCTTCTTAATGTTCGCTTCTCTTTGCTGCACTAAACGAACTTAAGCAGAAGAAGAAAATGTTTTGAAAAAAGGAACACAAAGTCAACGAAGGCGAGTAATGCTCTCTTCGCCTTATCTCTTGTTTCTTATTTTAGGCACATATTAATACATACGTACAAATCCGTACATGATCTTTTTCAACGTGATTTTATAATTATAAAGGGTTCAAACAGCTATATTTCAACTAACTTAACATTTCTGTTCAGTGGTTTTTTTCTCGCTCGTGGGACTGCCATTTGTTGCTTCGCGAATTGTGGGCGAATTCGATGTCTGTCGGCTTGCTGGGTTCGCTAGGACATGAGCTGCCGTAGCACAGCCAACCCAGCCGTACTGCGTGTGTGAGCGCGATCGCTGCGAGCAGTACCTTCTGAAATCGGCAGCGATCCCGCTCACACACACAGTATTGCTGGGTTTGTTGTTCTACGGCAGCTCATATTGTAGCGAACCCAGCAAGCCGAACGACGTCGAATTCGCTCTCGAATCACGAAGCAACAAACGCCAGTCCCACGTCATTTCGTTGTCTTTTTCTCAGTAAATGTTAACACTTTCCGTTAGATTGAAGGCAAGCCAGTGGCTTAAAGCCACTATATCCACTCGCTGCCTTTGCATTTATTTTTTTGTTCTTCGCCTAACAAGTTGTGTTTTACTGATTTCTATTACATACATTACTGCTAAGTATTCTTAGCGAAAATTACATTAAAATTTATATGGCATATATTGGACGCAAAACACGCTCCGCAACAAGACAGCGTTTGTTGCGTGCTAATGAAACTGCAGGTGAAACTTAAAGTCGTTTGAGTCAGTCTCAAACGCGGTCAGCCCGTAATAGACGAACTAATAATATAAAATTTATTAAACCCAATGCTGCATTCAATTATAATTTTTCCTTAAATTATCGTTTTCATAAATATTTCCAAATATCTTTTGGAAATATGTCTGTTGTGTGTCTGTTTTGCTCTACTTTAAAATGGAAAAGAGAATCAGATGGCTTTTGTTGTTGAAATGGGAAAACTAACTTAGATGACATATCTCCTCCTCCAGAGCCTTTTCACTCTCTTCTAACAGATACTCATGCACAATTTAATTCATCCGTCATATAAGGAAAGTAAATAATGCATTTCAAATGACGTCCTTTATGAGCACTCAGGTTGTTGAGCACGGATTCATGCCAACTTTAAAAATACTGGGTCAGGAAGTCTATTTCCACCTCAACCGAACGATGAAAAGTTCTTAAAAATTTATTTCATTGATAATTCTGAAACGCAAGTGAACATTCGATGTATAAATGCGCAAGAGCCACTCAATGTTGGTATTGTGAGAGATTTGCAAGATATGTTGCATTCGCACAATAAATACATTCAATTTGAATAAAACAGCTATAGAAGCATACCACCATGCTTGTTGGAGAGCATCAAGGTCGTTATAACGTGCTGACGACAAATGAGGTAGCTGTTCTTATAACTGGTCAGCAATTTGATAAACGGGATATTATTCTCGTAGTCGCTCCGAAACATTGCAACCAATATTTGAGCTCCATAGATCTTATGATAGTTTACAGTATCCGCTTATATTTTGTTATGGTGAAGACGGATACAGCATAAGTATTCCGCAAATCGATGCAACTACAAGGGCTCCATTGACAAAAACTGTTTGCGTGTTTGAATTAATATTGTTTTCGGTTTATGGTAAGACAAAACAGTTTTAAAACTTTACATCGATTTGGTAGGCTATTTAATCTTTATGTGGTCGACCAATACGTTCAAAGAGAATCAGAACGACTAGCATACTTAAGAAATAACCAGAAAAAACTACGTATTGAAAGTAATATTCATTTTAAAGATGCTTTGGTGGCTAATGAACATTTTAATGATATTGGTCAAATAGTTATATTACCATCCAGTTATTTGCATGAAAGAACGCAGGATGCAATGACGTACGCTCGAAGATATGGAACACCTGATTTACTTATTACAATGACATATAACCAAGATTGAAATGAAATCAAAGAAAACATTTTTGATAATTCCTCACCACAAAATAGATATGATATAGTAAACAGAGTTTTCAATTAAAAGGTTCACAAAGTATTGTTTTTAATTAATGAAGTTCATATATTTGGCCCAAATCGCTGTTTCATGTAAACTGTTGAATGGCAGAAACGTGGCTTACCACATGTTGATCTACAACTGTCGTTGAGAAATAAACTTAGATCAGACCAAATAGATAATGAAATTTTGGCAGTGTTGCCGAATGAACATCAAGATCCTGTACTTTTCAACATTGTCAAAAAGCACGGTCCATGTGGCGGAATAAATGCCAATACGTCATGTATGCGCGAAGGAAGTTGCTCAAAGAAAAACTCCAGATCTTTTTAATCACACACAGTAGTAGGAGAAATTGGGTTCTAAGCTAATTTATTGCCCGATTAATTTTGACAGTTTTATTACCCCCCGCTGATTTTTTGAAACTTTTAAAAAACAAATTCAATTATCGTGACCCTTTTTAATAATACCAGGGGTGGAGAACAAATGATTGATAATTTTATCAGATCAAGCGTGGAAACCTATAAAAGCATCAAAGTCAAAGGAGGGGCTGAGAACAAAGGATTGATAATTTTATCAGATCAAAATCTTACAGCGTGCAGATGGACACATGTAAGTACATCAAAGTCAAAGGATGGGTTGAGAACAAAGGATTGATAATTTTGTCAGTTAAAAATCAAAACACAGTCAAGGATCTGTTTTGGCTATTTTACAATGAACTGTTAGCTACAATTTTGTGCTTGTTTAACATGCTTTACCTTGCAAACCTGCATGCAATAAAAAAAAGAATTTTTATGTTAGTAAGAATCAGTGAACAAAGAATGCAAGGATAGAGTAAAGCGTGTGCCTGTTTGACGTTCGCTGCATTGTTATAGTCAACAGCAACTATATCAACAACATTCGTGAGGGTTATGTGAACAAAGGATGGGAATTTTCTTTCGCAGCAGCAGCAAGATCAATACATAGGTTCTAAACAAGAGTATTGATACTTGTATATTAAGATTAGAAAGTGTTAGAGAGGCATGTGTTAGATGGAAAGTGTTAGGGAGAGAAAGTAATAGAGGGAAAAAGTTTTAGAAGTAAGTGTGCGCATATTTCTTAACTATCATCTGTATTTGCAAATTTCATTTGTATTTGTAGCTAAGGCAGAGAGTATGCGCATGGTGTAAGTGCATTAGTAAAAGGAGGGGAAGTGCTTGTGGAGATAAGTCTTAGAGTCAAGTGTGAACCTGTTTGATGTGCGTTGCCTTGCGTACCTGAATACAGGTCGTAAGCCTTCATTGTTATGAAGAACAACAACAACAACATGCACAACAACATTCGTGAGGGTTATGTGAGCAAGGGATGAGATTTTTCTGACACAACAGCAGCAGCAAGATCAATTCAAAGGTTCTAAACAAGACTATTGATTCTTGTTAATTAAGATTAGAAAGTTTAAAAAACAAGTGTGTGCATATTTCCTAGCTTTCAATAAGGAGATAAGAGAGAGTGTGCGAATGTTTTACCTGCCTTGCAATGAACACCAACAAGTAGCAAGGTCATTTAGATTAGTCAGCTTCCATATTAGTAGAAAAGAGAGAGCTGGTTTGATCTACATACGCAAATTTCTAAGCTTGCAATAATTACACTCCTGCAAGCAGGTCATAATTAATGGTAAAGTACAATCATAGAGCCGGTCGCATTGCTAGGAAAATATTTTATTCAGTAAAGAACAAAGGTCAAGTGTGAGCAGGTTTCTTAGCTACTTAATAGTAGATAAGAGACAGTTTTCTTAGAGCCGGTCGCATTGTTTAAAATAACTGCAATAACAACAACAACAACAGTTGCTAGGAAAATTTTATGCAGTTAATTATAATACACTTTTAACAAGCTATTGATTATTTTTTTAATTGGTTTATTTTGTTATAATGATAATTTTAGGTTTATTTTTAGATGATTGCTGTATATGCAAAAACATTATCAAACATTAAGACTAAAGCCGCATACTTATAGCCGGTAGAACACAAAGGTCACACACCATGTTTTCTTAAGGCTTTATTAATAGCTTTATTAAATCAATCTTATAAGCTTTAGTTCAAATACTCAGTATATGATATCTAAGAAAGCTTTTATGTATTTCACTATTTAAATAGGTTGAAGACGTTCGTTTAACTGGTATTAAATAAAGTAATTTATTCATACTTCATCGTTTGTCTAGATTTTTTTTTTTTTTAATACATATATATTTGATTCTATGAGATATTCATTAATAATAGTAGTACGGAATTGCCGGTTCTACACCAATCAAACCCCCCATTAATTTTAACATTTTTATTACCCCCGCTGATTTTTTGACAGGTTAATTACCACCCGCTGATTTTTTTGACCCTTTTAAAAAAAATTTTCATAATCGTGACCCTTTTTAATAATACCAGGGTTGGAGAACAAAGGATTGATAATTTCATCAGATCAAGCGTGGACACCTATAAGTGCAGCAAAGTCAAAGGAGTGTTGAGAACAAAGGATTGATAATTTCATCAGGTCAAGCGTGGACACCTGTGAGTGCATGAAAGTCAAAGGAGGGTTGAGAGCAAAGGATTGATAATTTTGTCAACACAGTCAAGGTTGGTTAGTACATCATAGTCAAAGGAGAATACATTCCTATCTCGCATTGTTATTAACAACAGCAGCAGCAGCAGCAAGATCAATACATACTTCTAGATTATGATTAGATAGTGTTAGAGGGGTCAAGTGTTAGAGGGGTCAAGTGTTAGAGGGGGCAAGTGTTAGAGACGTCATGTCTGCGCCTGTTTAATGTGCGCACGCACATGTTAGATAGGAGTCAAGTGTGCGCTGGTTTGACGGCGCTGCTTTGCACTCCTGCAGGCAGATCATAAACAAGGGCAAGTAAAATCATAGAGCCGCTCGCATTGTTATGGTCAACTGCAATACCAAAAACAACATTCGTGAGGGTTATGTGAACAAAGGATGGAATTTTCTTTCGCAGCAGCAAGATCAATACATTGGTTCTAAACAAGAGTATTGATACTTGTATAATAAGATTAGAAAGTGTTAGAGAGGCAAGTGTTAGATGAAAAGTGTTAGGGAGAGAAAGTAAAAGAGGGAAAAAGTTTTAGAAGTAAGTGTGCGCATATTTCTTAACTATCATCTGTATTTGCAAATTTCATTTGTATTTGTAGCTAAGACAGAGAGTATGCGCATGGTTTAAGTGCATCAGTAAAAAGAGGGGAAGTGCTAGTGGAGTGTTAGAGTCAAGTGTGCACCTGTTTGACGTGCGTTGCCTTGCGTACCTGAATGCAGGTCATAAGCCTTCATTGTTATGAACAACAACAACATGCGCAACATCATTCGTGAGGGTTATGTGAGCAAGGGATGAGAATTTCCTTACACAACAGCAACAGCAAGATTAATTCAAAGGTTCTATAAAAGACTATTGATTCTTGTAAATTAAGATTAGAAAGTGTAAAAAACAAGTGTGTGCATATTTCCTAGCTTTTAATAAGGAGATAAGAGAGAGTGTGCGAATGTTTTACCTGCGTTGGTAAAAGGGGGTGGACAGGTACTTTATCAGACTCCTTATAATGAACACCTACAAGTAGGTAGGTCATGTACATTAGTCGGCTTCCATATAAGTAGAGAGAGCCATAGTAGTAGAGAGAGCTGGTTTGATCTACATACGCACATTTCTAAGCTAGCAATAATTACACTCCTGCAAGCAGGTCATAATTAATGGTAAAGTACAATCATAGAGCCGGTCGCATTGCTAGGAAAATCTTTCATTCAGTAAAGAACAAAGGTCAAGTGTGAGCAGGTTTCTTAGCTACTAATAAGTAGATAAGAGACAGTTTTCTTAGAGCCGGTCGCATTATTTTAAAAAACTGCAATAACAACAGAATCAGTTGCTAGGAAAATTTTATGCAGTAAATTATAATACAATTTTAACAAGCTATTGATTATTTTAACGTAGAATACGTTATTCGGCAGGTTAGGGGTGCAATGCGAAGTAAAAATTTTTGCGACCACTTTCGCCGCGTTCATTTCGATTTTTTTATACTTTAAACATTCCCAAATGGAATCTCATTTATATAGGAGTTAACTGAATTTGTTAGCTTTCGAACAGTATATAAAGTATAATACTGCTACATATAAAGTTTTTGAATCCATAAGTAAATGAAATTTTAAGCGCAATACATTTTTCGGCAATTTTCATATGCGTGTTTTATGTGCTCATGTATTAGCAATAAGTAAGAGCGGGTGCGATAGTGATAGCTATAGCGGATAGACTGTGCATATAGTGTTGTTTCAGTTGCCGTTGCGCTCAGTGGTGTTTCGAAGCAAGCGGCGTGCCAACGCACTGTTTTTTTTACCAAAACTGGCATTAATTAATGGCTTGCAAACCACGCAAAATATTTTGATTTGGTTTTTTGCGTTAGGTTTGTAAGAACCAAAGGAAAATCATTTTAATAAAATTGGCTTGTTGCCGCCCTTTGTTTTCAACATATCAGGTCGAAATCTGGGAGTCAAGCATGTTTATATAATACTAAAAAATTTTTAAAAAAATCATGGATATCGGCCAACTATATAATTTTTACTAGAGATTTGCATAAACAAGAAGTTAGTTTTGGGACATTTAAAAATAAATATATGACAGTTTTTTTTTGCAAAGCGCCCCATAGTGCAGCCGCAACAAACAACGGTAAAAGCTTGTGTGTGTTCGAAAAAGAAGCAACCGCGTTTCATTTCTCATGTCGTCTCAACATTTGACTTATACTAATTAATGCAAACCAACTTAGAAGGGTTGTATAAACTCAATATGAACTTTGTGCAATTAAATAGCAAAACGTGATTACTTCAATATTATGTCTGTGTAATATGTTTGTTCATATTTTGGCAATAAGGTAAGGCGTTCAGTATCAATTAAACACGTTGTAGATAATTTAATAAACTAGCACTTAAATCGACGTTTTTTGTAAGTAATTAAAATATATTATCTATATATTAAATTATATATTTGATTTTTTTTATTGACGATTATTAAATATTTGTACAAGGGGTATTTTTAATTTGTGCATTTTTTGGGTCTCAGCCACGACAATCCAGCACGTGTTGTTGTTGGTTTATGGCTGTTTTTAACTATTTATGTATGTATTTTGTATTTGATTCGGGAGGCAAAATGAGTGTGTGTGTGTATATTCACGAAAAATAAACCAGTGCAAAAAAGTCGCTACCAATATACTAAATAGAATGAAAATATAATAAAATGCCTCCTTAAAACCGCCTATATTTAACAAAATATTTTGAAAGTAAATATAAATAAGAGTGATTAGAAAATACATTTATATTATTAATATTCGTATGAAATTTATCAGAGAGAAAACAAACCCTTCTAGGAACTTATGGAAACTACATTCAATCTTCAACCTTCATTGATATGGTTTGGAGCATACATTTAAAAATATATTTTACTTAATTTAATTTCATTATTTTGTCATTACTTCTATTTTGTTTGATAAATTTGAAATGTTACGTATTCTACGTAAAATCTTAGCGGCCGTGTTGGAGACACAGCCTGTTGGTCTTTTTTTAATTGGTTTATTTTGTTATAATAATAACTTTATATAGTTTTTTGCATTAGGTTTATTTTTAGATGATTGATGTATATGCAAAAACATTAACCAAACATTCAGACTAAAGCCGCATACTTATAGCCGGTAGAACACAAAGGTCACACACCATGTTTTCTTAAGGCTTTATTAATAGCTTTATCAAATCAATCTTAAAAGCTTTAGTTCAAATACTCAGTATATGATATCTAAGAAAGCTTTTATGTATTTCACTATTTAAAAAGGTTGAAGACTTTCGTTTAACTGGTATTAACTTAATAATCTTTTGTTTAACTATATCATTGCAGTATTAGACAATACTTGATTAGATTATACTTGACACATAATGTTCATCTGCACACTATAAGCTTATTGTCCAATATTTATGTGGTTTAACGACACTTTTTCCACTTTAAGATATTTTTCAACTTATTTGTTATATTTGGCTTTAATTGTTTCATTAAACTCATTTGTCAAATCAACTTCAAGTATTACAATGTTTTAAGCTGCTTAATTATTGTTTTACTATTCTGTTTCCCAGTGTGTTATTTACGATAAAAAGATATTAAGAATGTGTTTGTACTCATTAAGTGACTTCAAAAATTCTTATTTAAGGTATCCTCTTGATGTTGTCCAAAACCTCATCTTAACTTGTGTAATGTTGAATTGTATTCTTCAAATAAGTATTCTTTTGACTTTTATATCCTTCATGTTATGTATTTAGCTAACTTGACTAGGTTTAACGCTAAAACCGAGATAGATTGTATTATTGTCTATTAAATGCCACCTATAACTTAACAGGGAAATCGTTGGGATTGAATTTTTTCTCTTTATAGCTGATTGTTGTAGTATATTTTAATTGTCAACCTACATACCTTTTCCACAGAAGGTTCAGTAATTTATCAATGTTTCATTCAACTACATTTATGTTAAACATTACACTTTTTAATGATTAGACTCGATTTCGGGATTTTTCAACTCATTACTAAAACTAAGAATATTTCATAGTAAATTTCCATTAATTGATGGACGGTTATGATTTTATTATTTGTTTTCACACTCATTGTCGTATTTAATAACGAAGTGTATTAAACTGGCTTCAGTTTTGATTTATGAGTATCTTAACATTAAATGATACTATATTAAATTTAAGAACAGCACCTCGTTGTTCAAGATACCGTTATATTAAGGCTCATTTTAACGTAGAATACGTTATTCGGCAGGTTAGGGGTGCAATGCGAAGTAAAAATTTTTGCGACCACTTTCGCCGCGTTCATTTCGATTTTTTTATACTTTAAACATTCCCAAATGGAATCTCATTTATATAGGAGTTAACTGAATTTGTTAGCTTTCGAACAGTATATAAAGTATAATACTGCTACATATAAAGTTTTTGAATCCATAAGTAAATGAAATTTTAAGCGCAATACATTTTTCGGCAATTTTCATATGCGTGTTTTATGTGCTCATGTATTAGCAATAAGTAAGAGCGGGTGCGATAGTGATAGCTATAGCGGATAGACTGTGCATATAGTGTTGTTTCAGTTGCCGTTGCGCTCAGTGGTGTTTCGAAGCAAGCGGCGTGCCAACGCACTGTTTTTTTTACCAAAACTGGCATTAATTAATGGCTTGCAAACCACGCAAAATATTTTGATTTGGTTTTTTGCGTTAGGTTTGTAAGAACCAAAGGAAAATCATTTTAATAAAATTGGCTTGTTGCCGCCCTTTGTTTTCAACATATCAGGTCGAAATCTGGGAGTCAAGCATGTTTATATAATACTAAAAAAATTTTAAAAAAATCATGGATATCGGCCAACTATATAATTTTTACTAGAGATTTGCATAAACAAGAAGTTAGTTTTGGGACATTTAAAAATAAATATATGACAGTTTTTTTTTGCAAAGCGCCCCATAGTGCAGCCGCAACAAACAACGGTAAAAGCTTGTGTGTGTTCGAAAAAGAAGCAACCGCGTTTCATTTCTCATGTCGTCTCAACATTTGACTTATACTAATTAATGCAAACCAACTTAGAAGGGTTGTATAAACTCAATATGAACTTTGTGCAATTAAATAGCAAAACGTGATTACTTCAATATTATGTCTGTGTAATATGTTTGTTCATATTTTGGCAATAAGGTAAGGCGTTCAGAATCAATTAAACACGTTGTAGATAATTTAATAAACTAGCACTTAAATCGACGTTTTTTGTAAGTAATTAAAATATATTATCTATATATTAAATTATATATTTGATTTTTTTTATTGACGATTATTAAATATTTGTACAAGGGGTATTTTTAATTTGTGCATTTTTTGGGTCTCAGCCACGACAATCCAGCACGTGTTGTTGTTGGTTTATGGCTGTTTTTAACTATTTATGTATGTATTTTGTATTTGATTCGGGAGGCAAAATGAGTGTGTGTGTGTATATTCACGAAAAATAAACCAGTGCAAAAAAGTCGCTACCAATATACTAAATAGAATGAAAATATAATAAAATGCCTCCTTAAAACCGCCTATATTTAACAAAATATTTTGAAAGTAAATATAAATAAGAGTGATTAGAAAATACATTTATATTATTAATATTCGTATGAAATTTATCAGAGAGAAAACAAACCCTTCTAGGAACTTATGGAAACTACATTCAATCTTCAACCTTCATTGATATGGTTTGGAGCATACATTTAAAAATATATTTTACTTAATTTAATTTCATTATTTTGTCATTACTTCTATTTTGTTTGATAAATTTGAAATGTTACGTATTCTACGTAAAATCTTAGCGGCCGTGTTGGAGACACAGCCTGTTGGTCTTTTTTTCTTCTAACTATTATTTCTATTTCTCATACAAACGTATTTGCTCTTGTTCTCAAAACTAATTTTCGCTATAGGGTTCTTATATGCATGAAGCCGTTCTTATATGTTTTATTCTCATTAACTTTGTATTATTCCTAGTTTGTGATATCAAAATAAGGTTGTGATGTGACAAATGTCAAGACTATGTAAAAAGTAGCTGTTTTCCTTAATGGGCGGTAAAGTACTAAATATTTTTAATTGTATTATAAGTCGTTAACTACCGCTTGATCTTTTGTGCTAATTTTAAGGTAAGGACTGATTTTTATAGAGTATTATTTGGGGAAGGCTCCAGAGAAAAAGGTTTGGTTTAGGTTTTGGTTGATTTTAAAAAACTGTATGGTAGGATTTATCTTGCTTTATATTTTTGTATTGTGGAGCACTTCATGTGTGTAGAAGGTTTCTTGTAAGAGTATGTACTTTATGATTTCACTACTTGCCTTAAGCCTATTTTAACTCTTAATTTCACTAACATAAAAAACGCAGTCATTTACAGTAATTAACAGTAGACTAGGAGTCCTGGGTCTAAGACCGTTTAGACTTCATTGTTCTCATGAATTTAGATAATCCATCAAATGTTCATGCTCGGATTCTGACAACTAATAGCCTATTCACACTAGGACACATATTGGGGAACGATGAGAAGATGTTAAATTGTGTTCACATTGCAACATTTAACATTTAACATCAAGCGTCTTCTTCTTCATTTGTAAAACAGACGCTTATTTCACCACGTATTTTTTTTGTCGTAACAAAATATTATAAAAGAATTGATAAAAGAAATTTTGAGATAATATCTATAGTTGCTCAGCAACAGGGTATGATTGTTGATCTTGTTGGTTATTTGCAAGAAGACTGTAAAGACGAGGATTTCGAAGATGAGCAACTTTATGCACTTGTTGCAATGCCTCGCAGGATTTGGGCGCATGTGAGTGAAAATATAAATTAACAAATACTAGGTAAATAATCAAATAGTGTATGCAATATTCTGCACGAGTTTTGTCGAGCAGTTGCTGTGGAATTTGGCGAAGATTATCTGCCGGAAAAGTTTTTAACAGAATGTATGGTGGATGAATGCGTCGCAGGGTTTGAAGCCCTTGGATTTCCACAGTGCATTGGAGCAATTGGTAAACAAAGTTGTTAAGTAGTAAATGTTGTTAATTATAATATTTTTTATTATTCAGATGGATGTCATATAGAGGTAAACCATCAGCTGAAGAGGCCACAGACCACGCAAATTGTCAATACACTCCATCCACAAGTCCAGCTGGAGTGCTTCCTTTTCGGGCGACCATATTGTTCGATTTGATGTACATTTTCTTACTAAATTCGAAAATATCATGAAAATAACATAAATAATTTGCATTTGATTTACCGTTGTCGTTGCCCGCCATGATTTATTTGCCATTAATTTGCGTAGACATTATTTACATTTTAGTTGTGAATGACAATTTTTTAGTGGTGGAATCAAAAATATCGAAACCAACTAAATAAAAACACTTGGATTAGGAACATTTCCAGAAGATGTTGGAATATTTTGAGAAAACTTGGAACGGGTACTTCATACGTAACATATATGATGTAAGATGTTAGATCTTAAATGTGCCCTAGTGTGAATTGGGTATAATGCATTTGGACATTGTGCCAACATCATCTCAAGAGCAATAGAAATTATAATCAAAGAAACATTCGGCTTTATTTTTAAGCCACATAATTCGTGAGAGTGCGCAAGAATAGTCCTATATTCATGAAGATAACACAGAAAATTCTTATAGTGCTTGTTAAAGCGGTATTTGATAGGCTATAATCTTTTATGATTCTTGTGGTTTATAGCTCGGACATTGAAAGAGCGAAATAACGTTGTTCTTTATATAAAAGATATTATAAAGGTTACTTCCAAGATTTTAGCTTCACTATGTTCTGATTGATTGCTTAATAATTTTTAGGGCATCAATTTTTTTTTTTTTTTGACTTCATTTGCCTTGTTAAGACTTCAAAATAGTGTAAAGGGCCATTTTGGTATTGTTTATTGATATTGTTTAAATTATTTTTTGTATTTTTATTTTTATTTTTTTTTTTTTTTGGCTTTTTGTTCTTATGCATTGGCTCTTAATTTAAGTGCAAGCCAATTTTAGGTCTGTTCGTCCGTTCAATTTTTAGCTATCGAGATTAAACTTTGTTCAGAATCTAGCATTTTGATGGTTTTTGCTTTTTTGATTGCAGCTTATTCATTTTTCAAATCCACTGTGTTCCGATCCGTGAATTTTATAATTTAGCTAACATAAGTGCATACAATACATTCTGTCTTCCGATGATGGTTGCCTTGTTTGTTTATATCGTTTTATTTTTTAATTTCTAAGGTCATTTGACTTACCTAATTTAAATATTAAAATTTTTTTCTGATAGACTAACACGGCGACTGTTTAGTTTTTCTTCGATGAACTTTTTAAGTATAATATCAATAACACTCTAATATTTTTGTTTACCGGTCGTCGTTTCGTTTTAAAACTGATTTGCTATAAGGCATGTAATAGCGACCCCAGGATAAAATTTCGCTTAATAGGCTATCCAAAGTTTTTTATTCTTATTTCAAGAAAAGACTTCACATAAACGCATTCTATTTAAACTATAAACAGTAATATATTGAGTTGAATAATCGAGTTCAGATGTATTTCGCTACATGAAAATCATGAGTCTAAAAACTTTCACACTAAAGGAGCTTCATATATTTTCGTTTTAGAGAGTTAAAAGACCAATTTGCTTGTCAAGTTAAACAGTTTACAAAAATAATGGAAAATAAAACTGCCTTATAAGGTGCGTCTCATATATATAACGCCACCGCAAATTTGCTTTTAATTTTTGAACAAAAGAGTTTTTTCAATAACAATGTTCGGCGCATTTGTGTGTAATGATGAAAAAATAATGTGTACCAAGCTAGACGGCGCCTCTGATAACGGTACATTTGTTTTGCTGCAAAAACTGAATTTCGGTAGTTTCACATATATAACGCCACTTTTAATTTTATGATTTTTTATTTGTTTATTTATGTTTTTGTTACATATGAGTACTAAATAGTGTTTCCATGTTTCGAAGCAACTTCAAAAATGCGATTTGGCATGCTCTTGTTCAAGTTGTCAATAGTTTTTTTTTATCAAGTGCGTCCCATTCTTAAATAATTGTGGTTTTGAGCTCTTCGACCGTTTCAAATTGCCGGTTTTCCTTATAAACACGGCGAACTAAAATGCCCCATAAGTTTTCAATCGGATAGAAATCAGGTGAGCGAGCAGGCCATTCCATCAAAGCAATTTTTTTATTGTTGAACCAGGTTTTGCTCTCCCGACTCACGTGAATGGAAGCATTGTCCTGCTCGAAAGTCCACTGGGTGCCATTATTTTGCCGCAAGAAGGGTAACATACTGCATTCCAACACATTTATGTAATCACTACTTTTCATTCTGGACGACACGAATTGGACTTCCAAGCAACCGGCAGCTGAGAAAGCACCCCAAAGCATAACACTGCCACCACCGTAATTCCTTTTCGAGAAGCAAAGCTCATCCTTTCGGATGTCGTGCCAATAGCTTCAATTACCATCGGGTCTATCTAAATTCCATTTTTTTTCTTCTGAGAAAATAACCTTGAATTACATAAAGTTACAAGTTAATTAAAAACATCATGCACTCAAACGTACAGTTTTCCAGTTTGTCGTGATGTTTCGTTTGGCGAATTCCATTCGTGCATCTTTATGCTGTTGTTTTAACGCTGGAATGCAATTCATTTTTTTGTTCACTATAAATGGAGATTCTTTAAGAGTGCTCCATATCGTTGTGCGCGAGACCTTTTTATCCACAACGCTCGTCAAATCGCTTAAACTGCGACAGGTGTTGCTGGCGGCACGCTCCACCTTCCTTTGTTCCCTGTCAGTAAGAGTTTTTTTCCTTCCGCTTCGCTTACGGGTACCATATTCCAGTGGATTACTTAAAAAATTTTGAATAACCCTGTGGCTTCTCTCGATCCTGCTCCCAATTTCCCGCACTCCATACCCCTCCTCCCAGAACTTAGTATTTTGCCTTTTTCCTGCTCCGTAAGCGCTGTTCCACGTGGCATTATGTTTAAATTGCACAACTATCAAAATAATATAAAAAAGATTCCGTTTCTTTTTCAGTTTTAAACACAACCTTCACTTTTAAACTCATAATTGGAAGTGGCGTTATACATGTGAAACTACCGAAATTCAGTTTTTGCAGCAAAACAAATGTACCGTTATCAGAGGCGCCGTCTAGCTTGGTACACGTTATTTTTTCATCATTACACACAAATGCGCCGAACATTGTTATTGAAAAAACTCTTTCGTTCAAAAATTAAAAGCAAATTTGCGGTGGCGTTATATATATGAGACGCACCTTAT
>JAWNNU010002361.1:0-164329 GCA_035044585.1 Scaptomyza polygonia
CCTACTACTTTAGTGGTTTAAACAACGAGGTTAATTTTAATGGACCTTCTTTTGATAGAAATGAATTTTTGGAAACAGTTGTTCAAAATTATTCTTTGTTGAATTCCGACCAAAAAAGTTTATGACGAGTGAAAATGTAGGGGGCTTCGCACATAGTGTTGGTTTTGGCAGATTAAAACGCGTGAGGATTAATTGCTTTGTCTTTATTTGTAATGAACTTGTTATACATTTGTGATCTCGTACAACACTTGTTACTATTCAACTGAACTTCCAGCTTAACCCAACTCCGTTACCGGCCGCCGTCGGCTAGAAAAGCTCTGTTTGTGGTGAGTTTCTAGCCCACGGCAGCAGTGCAGAGCGATTAGCTGGAATCCAGCTGTTTGGCATAAACAACGAGGTTGTATAGTCCATTGAAAATAGTTTAGGCAAAACTTTTTTTTGGATGCTTCTGGAGGAACGGGAAAAACATTTGTACTTAACCTTCTTTTATCAAAAGTTCGTTTGACCTGAAAAACTGCTCTTGCCGTGGCTTCATCTGGTATTGCTGCAACGCTTTTGAAAGGCGGACGTACTGCTCATGCAATGTTTAAGATTCCCTTGAATATTTCAAATGACGAATCCGTAGTTTGTACCATATCCAAGCAAAGTAATTTAGCGAAACTTATTCGCGACAGTTATTTATAGTGTGGGACGAGGCTACAATGTCATATAAATCTACCATTGAAGCACTTGATAGAACAATGCGCGATTTGCGATCAACAAATTTACCAATGGGTGCTTGCACTTTTCTTTTTTTACCAATTGTGCTTAGAGGAACAAGAGCTGATGAAATTAATGCATTTTTAAAAAAATCTTTGGAATAATATTATCACATTAACTTTAAATAAAAATATGAGAGTTTTGAATTCGATGGAAAACAGGATCTTCGGTGGTTTGTTGCTTAAAGTTGGTAATGGACAAGTTTCACAATACGAGGGGAAAATTAAAATGGAAGACAATTTGTGTGTTTCTGTCAACAGTGTTTATCCTAATATAGACAAAATGTCTAATACTTTTTTACAGTGGTTTCAAGAAAGAGCAACATTGGCATCGACTAATGAAGAAGTCATTAAAATAAATGGATGGTTGTGGCTGGAGTTGATCTAACACATAATTGTTTATCTCACGGCCAATCGTACGATGCCTTATCCCGCTTAACAGAAAAAAGAACCTTTTCGTCATGGCCTCTGATAAAAAAAAACGGTTAATGTTGTTCATACGGAATATTTATAATTACATCAGATGTGCAAGGGAATGCACGGGGGTTCTAAAATACGCTAATTCTTCTAACTTTATATGTTAATTGCTTGCATCAAAACAGGAAGCGCGCAGCGCAAGGTGGGTTGGCGCGCGAAGCGACCCTGGGGACCCTCCAGTTGAATATCGAATAGAATAGAATAGATATATTTTAAGGAAATGTTGTATGTATGTCAGTCACCCTCAGCAAAGGCATATACAGTTTTTCTTATTCAATTTTGCATTCTCTTTCATATTCTGAAATACAACAGTTTTTTTGTTCAATATATTGGGTTTTTCATTCAAAAATGTAAAAGCCGTGCTTTTTCGTAAATTGGACACCATCGTTGTTTAACAATTGAGCACGACTAATTGTAATCGATATTTTTATTCAATTTTATCGACGATCGTGTCAACATCATTGCAAAATGAGCCCGCCAAGCAAGGAAGCAATTTTGCAACAAAATTTGTTGGCCGCGATCATAATAGTTTTACTTCAAAAAGAGCCTAAAAAGAAAGTGGCTTCTCAGTTTAGTATTCCTCGCACAAGTTTGGTAAGATATGCATCGAGTTACGGATATAACTAATTATTGTGCATACTCATATGGAATATGGATGAGTTTAAGTGTTCGACAATGCCTACCAAAATTGTCAAAGTGATTTCACGGAAGGGTTCTTAGCACGTCGGACAGGCAGTTGCACAGGAGCGTGGTACGCCTGTGACAATAGCTTCTTTACATGCGTTAACTATGACTCTGATTATTCAGAGGAGGATTGAAATTAGTTTTTAGTTTTAAGATCGAATAATTAGTTTGATTTGTAAAGTTTATTTAACAAACTGAAATTAAACGGTTTTAATGGAAAAAACCAAATATATAAAGTTTATGTTGATTTTCATATATAATTGAATAAATAATTCCATAATAAATGGTTTTGGTGGAAAAAACAAAAAAGAAACTTTTTTTAATTTTTATATATATCGCGCCATTTTAATTGAGTATGTGAGCAATTTTGAGCGTGCGATGCGTGTATCGATAGTTCAATCGATACAATGATTCATCAATTGCGGTACTGATCATTACGAGTAATAATTATTAATTAATTAATGAACTCATTTGATTTTAGTTGTTAAATTGAATTCAATACAAAAACTTATATATAAGATTTGGCATTTTATTTTATTTTATTAGTTCTACTTTGACAAGATAAAAGAGGGTGACTGCAATTAGGGAAACTTTTTTAAAAATCGTGATTCAGACTTTTTTCATTATATGTAATTATCTCTCAAATCTTCTATGATAGTATAATGCCTAAGGCGAAAAGATGCGCAATTGAACAAGCTTCCCAACGATATCATAACTTGAGCTCCAAGTTAATTTCTGAGAATTTTATGTCACAAAAACCAAAGGGGTGACCAAATTTAGAACATTTCAATTATATATTGTAATTAAATTGTTGGGCAAATAACTTTGCTTGCCGAACTAATTGATATGGACAATAACTATGAGATACTGAGATGTATGAGCGTATTTATTCGTTAAAAGTTCAATGATTTCATTCAACTGTTCCAACGATCTAGTGTTGGTGTGCTGTGGACGTTATGTTATTTATTTTCAAATATTTTCACAAGTCGTTTATTATGCAGCTTTTATGTTCGGTGCCCATGTCCATAATGAACGTTTTCATTGGGCTTAACTTTACTATGAATGACTCAAATATTGCTTCTGCAACGGTGTTGGCATTGTTTGGTATTGGATAGGCTGAGAGATATTTAGTTAAATCGCAAATTAGTGTAACTGCATATTCGTTACCATTTTCTGCTCTCGTTAATGTCATAAATTACTCGTTCAAAGACTCTTATTGGTGTGCCTGTTATTGTTAAAAGAGTTTTATTGTGAACTAAAGTTTTCGACATCTGGCATTTGGGTCATCTATGTACATATGTACACTTTTATCAGACTAGTCATGTTTTTTCAATAGTAGTGTCTTTTTCCTTTGGCCAAAGTTTTTGTTATGTCGCTATGCTAAATTCTTTGCTAAAATAAGGATATTTTAATAACATTGGCTTCATTAGAGCATGTTTTAAGTAATCAAATGCTATTTGGCATTCGTTTGTCCATTCGAAATAAACGTTTTCTTACATAATCGCGTTATGTGTCGAGAATAATCTGCGAAAGTGTTAATAAAACGTCTGTAGTAATTGCAAAGTGCAACGAAACGTCTAGCGCTATCAGCGTCTGTAGGGAATGGGTATTTTTCAATGACGCTATACTTTTTGTCATCTGGCAGAATACCTTGATCAGTATACCATATAGTAGGACCATATGTTAAGGCGCGGGCTGGTTTTTCCTAGGTGTGGGTTCCGTCTTCGTTATCAGTGTAGTTTTAATGTTAAAAATAATTATGCGTGTAGGCGTCTGTTTCGTTTCGATTATATTTCAAGGCTCTTGTGTATTTACATGTTTCATCAACTTAACTCTAGCCTTATAGCTACCAATGTTGCGAAGGTGTGGGGAATTTATGAGCGCTGAAGAGAGAGGATAGGAAAACGGCAACTCCATGAATATACCGATCCTCTTGCAGCGTCATGCAAAGAAAAAAATTAAAAGGTAAAAGGAGTGCGGCTACGTACCCAATATATTATTGGTGAGCGCATGAGTCGGACAACATCCACCCAAAAATGGTGTTTTGAGCCAAAGCTCCTCCTTGGCTAGGGATAACTCTTGGATGGATAATCTCCGGATATAGATCAGCCCCCAACACCACGTTGGTCATGCTCGGCCGGAACCAGCGATCATCCGCATGGGTCATGTAGGCCGTGTTCGCCCGAAATTGCTCCTGTATGGGCTTGATGGGGGAGCGAAGCCCGGTCGGCATCACCCGCAGGATGACCTCCTTGGAGAAGTCGGAGGATCGTGACTTGATCCTGACCGAGCATGCCCTTTCACTACCGACACGGGTGACGGAAAGCCCAAAAGCCGTTGCCAGGGATGTGTCGATACGGCTGAGAGGACAGCTTGGGTCGACCACTGCGCGAGTGTCAAAAATTCTGGATGCCGTATCGACACGAAGGATAACAGTCGGCAGCAGTAGCTGAGCTTCCGTCAGGTGCTGCAGCGTATGGTGGTCGCCTTGGCAGACATGACACCAGTCCTCGCGTCGGCACGTCGCTCCCGAATGCTGGTGAGCGAGAAACTTTGGGCAGTATTTATTTACTAAAACTGCCCGGAGTCTCTTCTCCGCTGTTAGGCGCATGAAGCGCTGGCACTTCCGCAGCGCGTGGACACCGCGGCAAACGCGGCATCGGAATGATGCCGTTCCCTTCACTACCTCGGTTGCCTGTGCCTTACGGGGTGCCATTTTGCTGCGTAAAGAAACAAGAAGCAAAAAAAAAAGACATGAATATGGCAGTATTATTGGATGACGCTCATCATAACTGAGCGTCTGGGAGGATCGGATGCGACCGCAGGCCCGATTTACTCCGTGTTTATCCAAAAACGGGTTAAGATTAAGGAGGCTGCTTGAACGCGGAACCGATTCACTTTTGAGTAACCCGTTATATTCTACGGCATACTCAGTTCGTTGCGTGAGAATGACCAGTTGCTCTTGAGCTTTGGAGAGCTCCTTGTGATGCAATCCTGATGAGCATGGACTTGGACTTCCTTTGGAGCGCGTTATGAAACGTAGTGCAAATGCAAACACGCGGATAGCTATTTCGTACTTGGAAAAACGTTCAAGAAAACTGAATGTGGAACTGGCGGTCGCCACATTGACCTTGATTGGACGCTGTTCCATCTCAGTGTCGAGGGGAGATTCTGTTTCGACTGGCCATTGATGCTGTGCAACCTGCAACCAGTCTGGCCCGTGCCACCATAGTGAACTGCCAATTAGTTCAACTGCTGACACTCCTCTACTCGCGAGGTCAGCTGGATTGGACTCGGATCGTAAGTGGCGCCACTGCTTGGAGTCTGTGGCCTGAGTAATTCTTGTGACCCGGTTCGCCACAAAGGTTAACCACGCGCATGAAGGCTTATTTAGCCATGCTAACACTAAATCAGTCCAGTAGTAACACTCGCACTCTTTAAGAGGTAGCGTTGGAATTACTTCTGCTGACAATTCGGCTAACAACACGGCTCCGAAGAACTCTAGGCGTGGGATGGACACCGTTTGCGTGGGCGCGACTCTAGTCTTTGCCGTAAGGAGGTGGACAGAGATTCTGTATCGAGATTCTGTGCGGACATAAAGCGCTGTGCCATATGCGCGCTGCGACGCATCACAGAACCCATGAATTTGGAGTCGAAGCTTTGCACAGTGGTCGAAAAGGCTCATCTAGCAGCGTTTAATTAATACCTCTTAAGGCCTGTAGTCACATACACCGTAAACCGAAACCGAAACCGAAACAAAAATATCGATTGCGCAAAGAATTGACCAGCGTCAAGTTATCTGCGTTTGTAGAAAACAGGTGATCGTCTGTTAACAGCAACAGAATAAAGTCAAAAGTACTTGTTTCGGTTTCAGTTGCTAATGTGCTGAATTCGATTACGATTGCTAGCAAATGAAAAATACCGATGTTTCGGTTGCAGTTACTATCGCAGTCGCAAATGTACTGAATTCGGTTTCGGTTTCGGTTTACGGTGTATGTGACAACAGGCCTTTAGGGTAAAATTTTTTTTTTTTTTAATAATTTTTTTCAGTTGCAAATATAGTAAGCAAACAATGTTCAGCAAAAAAAAAATTTTTTTTGATTTATGTGAGTTTTTTATTTTGTCAAAGATGCAACTTTTTATCATAATTTGAACATTGTTTATTTCAATGACCAAATTATGAAAAAACTTTAAAATGTTGTGTTTTATTTTTTATTCCAATAAAAATATATTTAAATTTAATAATAAAAATAATTTTAAATTTTTTTTTAATTATAAACAAAGTAGATTTTTTACCTCCCTATCCAATAAAATATCATTATTTGAATGGCGAAACGGACTTTTGCTCAAACTCGTTATTAGGGGATCTGAAGAAATTAATAATGAGTTCATCAGATCCTCCATTGTATGTGTGCGTGAAGTTTTACGACAATGTTTTAGACGAAACTTTCGAAAATCTTTATTTCTTGCCTCCAAGGCTTCTTCCGACATCATTCCAATAGGAAGTGGTACACATTCAATAACATCAGCTCCGTGAAGTAATATTCTATGTACCGAGCTTGGCATGTAGTACCAAGGATATTCACTTACAAACATTTTTGCGGTTTGTAAGGCGTACTCACGAAAGCTGTCAATATTTATGGCATATCCAGAAGCCATACTGCGTAAAATCACACCAAGTCTTCTTATTAAGTTTTCATTTACGCCAGTTATTTCAGCAGACAGTTCATGTTGTTCGAAAAACCTTCGAGCTGTATTGCCACTGTTTGTGTTGCCAGAGCCCTGCATTGGGATATCAACTAATAAGGCCATTTCGATCCTGAACCTTTTTTGAATCTCTTCTTTTCTTTTATTAACAATGTTCTTGTCCAAGCCGCGGACCTGCCACTTTTTGATTGGAAGTCGATATCCCACATGTAACAAGCACTCAAAACAGCGAATCCAGGCATGTAAAGTCGATAATCCAAATTCATATAAGTCTTCGTTATTCGTCAAACTCGCAATGAGATATAGGTCATTCATCATTTTGGGCGTGGCCTTACATATGCCGCATGCTTGCGAAGAACTCTCTGCAATCACGCTGAATACTTTGCCATCGATCATTGTAAGCTGCAAATTGTACTGAACTTCAAAACAGCTGAGACGGGTGGGCTCAATTTTCAGAATTTGAGATTTAATATATTCAATTTCGGCACGAACTAAAGCTTCAGACTCCTTTGCAAACATTACTTTGAGTGGTCTACAATACCGTGTTGATGATGGCCGGGGATTTTTCCAGAGTATGCTGCTTCCCCGTTGTAATTGTAGTGGCACAATACAAATAGCAAATAAATGTTGATCTACCATATTGTGATCAGAATTGGTAAAGCTCTGCCGGTAGGTTGAGTGTCCCGAACTCCCATCGCATCCCCATTTGTAAAAGACAGTCAAACTTTCATATTTGTTTTCATCAGATATTTGCCGAAATATATCCGGGTGGGCTTCAACTAGTCGTATAATTGTGTGATCTAGCATTTCTTGCAGACGAACTTCAGCACAACATTCTTCGATATTGACTTTGTCTGGATAACATTTCTTTTTGGCAGATAGTAAAACATTGTATGCTGGGTATATGTTACAATTTCTCTCTTTTGCACTAGCTTGCAAAAGTTTATAGGAGTGCTTGGTCAAGTATCCATCAATATACAGGGCCAAAGCTTCGTCTGGAGTGACCTTAATTGGGACCTGTGGATCTAATTCCAGACTCGTTTTGATTTTTGTAGACGCTTTGGAATCAGTGACTGCCATTGAAACTATTTGCGATGCGCTCCGTTTTCCAGCTTTGTACAAACTGACGCGTGTCGCTGTCATGAGTTCATTGCATGTGTTGCCATTCACTAGCCCCGAAACTTTGGTTACCTGATGTTTTGCGCTGCAATCTGCAAAATTCTTTTGTTTTCGACCTGAACCTGTGTGAGTTTTTTGTTTTAAAATGACTAAGTCTTCGTCTGACCAAACTTTGTATTTTTTATCGAATCGTTTCAAAACTCTATGGCATTCTTTCCACATTGCAGAAAGCCTTTTGCAAAAATTTTGAATGCTGTTAGCTATTAAGCCATGCTCCTCCTCAGTGCAATTCGATTTTTCAATAGCATTTGAATAAATATAGTTCTCCAGAGCTGAACATCTTTTTCGAGAATAATTTTCGCTGCGCCATACTGAAAAAAGACTACGCTTGCAGACTGACATGGTGTCTTAAAAATAAAATTTTGTGAGCAGATGCACATGGCTGCGGTAGATCTTGGACATTTCACAAAGAACACGAACCACATTAATTTATAAAAATAGTATATTCGACAGCAAATGCCGGCGTCACTATTTATACTCTACAGAAGTTCAAGAATAGTCACATTTAAGAAGATAACAAAGTTGTTTGTTTTACCATAAATTACTTTTATAACATATATCCACAGGTCACAAAACATTTATTGTTATGTAAATACATACCTTTATTATTGAAAAAAGCAAAAAACCAATTCAATATTAAATTTTTTTAAATTTTGCAGCACAATTTGCACACGTACGCAATCTTAACACATTGTATTTTCAACAGCTGTTTCAACAAATGTTGTGATCAAAAGCTCACAGCTCGATTTGGTTGTTATCGATTTGCTAAATAACCATTTAGCTATCGACTCAAAAACTCGTTTTGTAATTTGTTAAAAGTAAAAAATTCAATTTCGGTCCGCCAGATTGCTTAAATCGACCACCGTGCTTTGGTCGCGTTTCTACCCAACGCGGAATGCGCACCTCCCCAAGGCTCGCAAAGTGATCGAGGAATTCGTGCCACTTCGAGATGAGGTCATCGGGTAGTGGATCATCCCAACCCATTTCTGTGAGCCATGTCTCTTGCATAAATATTTTGGCTCGGACCATGACTGGCGGTAACCAGCCGGCGGGATCGAAGAGCTTCGCAATCTGCGAGAGAACTTCTCGCTTTGATATTAGCGCTTTTGTTGGAATTTGAGAAGTTTTAAAGAAGAACTCATGGGAATCGGCCTTCCATCGGATTCCAAGAGTTTTTGCAGCACTGGCTTCCTCTATCTCGAGGAAGTCGGATCTAAGGCCGTGCTTTTCTGGGATGACTTTAAGCAAGTCCTTTTTATTGGAAGTCCACTTTCTCAATGGAAATCCTGCGGATTCAAGTGTATTAGAGAGTTCGGATATGTATTGCACTGCACAACTCATAGTGTGAGCGCCTGCTAACACATCGTCAACATACATATAGTTGGATATAATTTCACTTGCTAGGGGGTAGCGACACTGCACATCTTTAGCTAGTTGTTGCAGAACTCTGATCGCTAGGAATGGGGCACAGTTCACTCGAAAAATGACTGTGTTCAGTTCAAAATCTCGGAGCTCATTGTCCTTTGTTTGGAAAAGGATTCTTTGGTATGGAGTGTGTTTGGGGTCCACCAGGATTGGTCTATACATTTTGGTAATGTCTGCGTTAAACACATACTCAAAGAATCGCCATTTAAGGATCTGTAAAGTCAGATCCGACTGGAGAACGGGTCCCGGATGTAGGACGTCGTTGAGGCTTTTGCCGTTTGTGGACGGACTGGAGGCGTTTAACACAACACGAAGGTTAGTCGTGGTGCTATCTGGCTTATAGACAGCATGATGTGGGAGATAAAAATTGCCTGAGCCGTTCGTAGGGGGGACTGATCTCATATGACCAAGATCCAAATACTCCTGAAGGACCTTCTCGTACTGCTTTTTGAGGGATGCGAAGGAGCTGAGCCAGTGCGATAGATCTAGAATGACCTAAGTCGATGGATTCGGCGTTCTTAAAAGGGAGGCTGACAACATATCTGCCACTTTCGTATTTAGTGGTTGGTTGCCGAAACAACTTCTCACAAACTATGTCAGACTCCTTAACCGGTATTAACCGGTTATCTGCATGTAGTTTCAGGTTGTATTTCGTGCTTAGATCGAAAACGTTTGTTAAGATTGCAATCAAGTGTTTTTCGGAACAACCGATGACTATTAAATCATTCATGTATCAAAAAAAAAAAAACTTGTCGGTTAAGTTTAGGGGAAGTCTGAGTAATAAAACAAATACTCACTTAAACAAATTGCAAAAGTTTATGTTTGTTTTTTGGAATGTAAGAAAAAAGCTCGTGTTGATGCTTTTATTTTTTCGGCATATAAGTAAACTCATAAGTTAAGTTCGTAATTGTTTGGTAGGTTGCTTTCCGAAATCGCTGAGCCGAATGTTTTTATCAGCATTTCAAGTTGCAATGGTCAGAGGCGGTAACCTGATACTTTGTACTGTCGCAAGAGTTATCCGTTGCCTATGATTATGCTGAGTCGGCTTGTGATGCACTCGTCAACTGGGGCCTTAGACCTAAAAATTTTGTATTTGAGTTTTAGTTCAGTTTATAGCGCACTTAACCTAAGACGCAAAATATATAACATACTCCGGCAATAGCCGTCAAAAATATATAATATTTTTATTGCCATAGCCAAGCTCAGCAATAGGAAAGTCAGTCTCTTTCCCAACGTAGTCATCAGTGCCGTCGCCTTAGGATTAACACGCCTTCAGTGCCATTGCATTGAGAACAACTGGGAATATCACCTCACAAAAGTCACCGCAGTACGCAGGACTCAAGATCGAGGCCCTGGACTCCTTGGACATAATAATTGGCACCCAACGTTTTTAAAATTAATAAGAACCCACAATTTAACATGTAAGTTCAACTAAAAACTTCAAATTAAATAAATAATTGATAATATGGGCCACAAGGTGGTAGATCCCATTCGCAAAAATATGCCAGTGAACATGTTCTTTTTGAATGTTGCCGCAAAGGCCAATAACAAGGCGATCCTGGCAATCAAGACACTATGCCATTTGAGAGTCATAATCGAACCTCTCCGCAAGCGCACTGCTATCGTGCAATGCCATCGATGTCAGCAATTTGGTCACACGGCTAAATATTGCCGTAAGGCGCACATATGTGTGAAATGTGCTGGAGAACACCCTTCCCGGGACTGTACTCGACCCCGCAACGAGCTATGCACCTGCTGCAACTGTGGTGATCAGCACACTGCTAATTACTCGGGTTGCCGTAAATACCAGGCGTTTATTCAAAGCTCCAGGTCCAAAATGAAATGGGCGGCAGAAGCGAGCGTTCTATGCCACGGGCTGCTACTGGACTTAGGCCGATAGCCACTCCTCGAAGCGGAGTCTCATATGCGGATGTAGCAAAGCAGCAGCAGCAACAGCAACAGGCACAAGAACAACACCAACAACAGCAGCAGTACAACGACAGGAGCCGTAGCCGCCAAAGGACGACAAGGGATGCACCTCAGCACTTGATGAGCTTCAACAACAACATCGAAGCCATTCTGCAGTCGTTTAACAAAAGCATTAGCTCTCTCCGTTAGCACCAAGAGAAGCAGATGGAAATTATGATGATGATGTTAAAACAGCACCAACAACAGACACAGCAGCAGGGGCAGATTCTTAATCTGCTCACTGCGCTCCAAGCGCAGAAGGCCCCATAATGATGCCGATGCGCATCTTAGTGTGGAACGCCGACGGCGTATCTACAAAGCTGCCCAAAGTAGAGTGCTCGTGCGGCGACTTGAGATTGATGTCTTGCTTCTCAGCGAGACACATTGTAAAGGGTCAGAGGCATCCAAGCTATTCGGGTATGAGGCTTATGCTGCTAACGATCCGAGCGTTGGGAACGCCAAAGGCGGTTCAGCGATTCTGATCAGGTCTCGTCTGGTCCACGTCCTGATAACACCAATAGCCACTGACAAGGCGCAACTTGCGTGAGCAATTTTAAAAACATCACTTGGTCCTATCAACTTTGGAGCGGTATACTGTCCCCAGAGGTTTATATGGACAACGGATGATTTTGAGACTGTTTTGGAACAGTATCGTTCAAAGTTTATCGTTGCGGGCGACTGGAATGCTTTCAAGAGTACCTTGAGTCCTCACTGCACCTCAACACGGCGATTGAAAAAGGAAAGGACATTGATGACGCTATCGACTCGTTCACCCATAAAATCAAGACAGCAGCAGTGGCTACTAGCACCCCATCTCGGAAGACCGCAGCAAATGGAATCCCTATTACCAGAGAGATACTGCTGCTCATCACTGAGAAAAGGTGCTAACGCGCTAGGTGGATGAGGTCTCGCCACCCATTGGACATAGCAGACTGGAATAGAGCGCAGAGTAGGCTCCGTCGCGCATTGGTGGATCACAAATCTGCATGGTTTGATGAGAGGCTGGCCAATACTGGTGTTGAAAGCGAAGCAACGCACTCGCTTTGGAAGGCCAGGCGCGCTATCAAAAAGCGTTGCGCAAGGAAAGCGCCACTGGTGGACAGAAATGGGACATGGTGTCGGACTGACTTGGGGCAAGCGGATGTGTTTGCTGCACACCTCGCTGAGCGCTTCCAGCCATTTAATCTTGCCATTCTGCAGCAGGTTGAAGAGACGCAAGACCAGCTAACTAAATAGACCTGCCTATCAAGCCATTTGACCCGAGAGAGATTGCTGATGTCATTGCACGCCAGAACACCAAAAGGGCGCCAGGCCATTATGCCATCTGCAATGCCACCTTAAAAGCATTGCCCAGTCATGCTATTTTCTTCATGGCATTAGTTTTCAACCCTATTGTAAGGTTGCAATACTTCCCTTCTGAGTTGAAGCTCGGGATAATCTCCATGATCCACAAACCTAGCAAGCCGGAAAGGGAACCCGCTTCCTATCGGCCGATCAGTCTCCTCCCTTCGATCTCGAAGGTGTTTGAGAGACTGGTTGCCGCACGGATGGTCAAGTTAATGGATGCTAAAGGGATTTTTCCTGAGCACCAGTTCGGATTTCGTTCTGGCCACTGCACTGTCGAGCAGCTACATCGGGTTGTCGAACAAATACTGACTGCCTATGATAACAAGGAGTATTGCAACGCCCTCTTTCTGGATATTCGGAAAGCTTTTGATCGAGTGTGGCACACCGGAATCCTTCTTAAAATCAAGCACACGCTGCCTGCGCCATATTTTGGCCTACTAAGGTCATCGACTAACGTTTGTTTCACTTTGAAGCGGAGAACGCCACCGGCCGTGTTTTTGGAGGGGTCCGCATTACCACAGTTGACCGCAGCAAAATACTTTGGTGTAACCCTGGATCGCAGGCTCACCTTCGCCAAGCAAGTAACTGCCATAAGAACGAGCATACGTGCTTCGGTGAAAAAACATTACTGGCTCCTATGCTTTCGCAGTAAATTGTCGCTCTCCAACAAAGTGACAATTTACAGGCTAATAATAGCACCAATATGGAATCCAGAATCCAGGTTGATCAAAACAGGATTACAAGGATGATTTCCGGTTGCGGGTGGTTTATAAGGAACGCCACGCTGCATAGAGATCTAAAACTAGCGTCGGTTTTCGATGAGATAAGCCAGCACTCGAGTCGCTACCATGAAAGACTAGAGACTCACAGAAATCGGCTGGCAAATAATCTTACCAGAACTCGTCCACTAAGGAGGCTCAACAGACGAAAGCCAAAAGATCTCATGGTTCGATCTCCATTGATGAGAGTCACCAGAAGTTGACACATCACTGCAGTTTTATATTTGTTATTGTATTTGTATATTTGTTATTATTGTTATTTATATTGTATCAGCTAACGTAAGTTAGCCGGCGCGCCCAATCGGGCTGAACGAATAGAGACAAAGGTCACAAAGAGGTTCCTGGCTTACCTCGTATGCCTTATTAAACGATATGAAAAAAAAAAATAAATAAAAATAAAATAAAACGTTGCATACTTTTGCAACAAAAAATTTCTATTGCATTTTTTTTATTTTATTTTTTTTTTATTTCATTAGATGAAGCGTTGAATTCGTACAATGCAGAAATAGTATCATAACACATTTATAAGATAAATAATAGAACCAAACCTCATGCTTCGCGCATGAGGACTTACAAATATTCGCATATAACAAGGTGGTTTTTTAGTTTTTCCATAAGTTTTGTCAAAACCTTTTCTTGATAATCGCCTTAGCGGCCTGGCAGGTAGTAAGTATCTTGCTAGCGCACTTTGGTGTCATCTTAGACTATCACTATATCTGCTAGTGTTCCTTCCAATCTGCTCCTCTACTGTATGCAGGGTCAGGTCACGATGTAGGGTGGTGCCGCGTACATAAAAAGGACAGTTGGTAATAGCACGCATGGCACGATTTTGCAATACCTCAATGCATTTAAAGTTCGACTTTGCAGCTATTCCCCAAATCTGCACTCCGTATAGCCAGATGCACGTAGACTGTTCTTTTGGCTCTGAGTGACATGGTGCTTCTTCTGTTGATCAGCCACCGTAGTTGTTGCATTCTTTGACCACATCTCCGAGCCGTAGCTTTAAATGAGGGCCAAAAGTCAAACGCTTGTCAAGGGTGATCCCGAGGTACTTAGCCTGCGAGGGCTGTTCCAAAGTGACGCCTTCCAGTTGTATGGGTGGGGTGTGGTCAATAAAAGTCTTCAAAGTGAAGCAGGGACTGGTGGTCTTTAGTGAATTGACTTTTAAATTCCATCTTTTGCACCATCCAGCCAATGTGATAAGGTACTCTTGGATTCCATCTGCTACTTCATTGCGACATTCAGAGCTGTAGAGCAGAGCAATGTCATCGGCGTAGGTAGCAAGAAGAGCCTTCCTGGGAACTTCCATATGATACTCATTTGGGCAGGGCAAATCTGCAGTATATATTGAGTAGAGCAGCGGTCCAAGAACGCTGCCTGGTGGGACTCCAGCTCTCATATGGCAGGAAGTCGAGTAGGTGTTCCTAACCCTGACCATAAACTTCCGTTCTTCCAAGTAAGAACGCAAGACATCATCTAGAATGGCTACTCGCACCCCATCTCGGAAGCCCGCAGCAAATGGAATCCCTTTTACCAGAGAGATACTGCTGCTCATCGCTGAGAAGAGGCGTTTACGCGCTAGGTGGATGAGGTCCCGCTACCCATTGGACATAGCAGACTGGAATAGAGCGCAGAGTAGGCTCCGTCGCGCATTGGTGGATCACAAATCTGCATGGTTTGATGAGAGGCTGGCTAATACTGGTGTTATAAGCGAAGCAACGCACTCGCTTTGGAAGGCCACGCGCGGTATCAAAAGGCGTTGCGCAAGGAAAGCGCCACTGGTGGACAGAAATGGGACATGGTGTCGGACTGACTTGGGGCAAGCGGATGTGTTTGCTGCACACCTCGCTGAGCGCTTCCAGCCATTTAATCTTGCCAGTCTGCAGCAGGTTGAAGAGACGCAAGACCAGCTAACTAAATGGACCTGCCTATCAAGCCATTTGACCCGAGAGAGATTGCTGATGTCATTGCACGCCAGAACACCAAAAGGGCGCCAGGCCATGATGCCATCTGCAATGCCACTTAAAAGCATTGCCCAGTAATGCTATTTTCTTCATGGCATTAGTGTTTAACCCTATTGTAAGGTTGTGTTTGTGGCGGAGGATCCAATAAATAAGTAACGCGATTGTAGAAGTGATTATATATGCGTTCGGATGTACGCTTTTATTGTAGTGATGTGTATGGTGTGAAGTTACTTATTGTATTTTTATGTGGAGTGTAAGCTTCACTTCATATGCGGAATGACTTCGTTACAATACTGACTGTCGTATGCAAGAACTTGGACTTAAAACTATGAGCATTATAATGTTAAGGAACATACAGAGAGTGAGTATGGAGTTGCAGTTATCGTATAACACAATCGGCAAGAATCATGGTTCTGAGCAAATTACGTTAATGTTACCCCCTCGGAATGTGAATTCTGGCATAAACAGGTTGCAATACTTCCCTTCTGAGTTGAAGCTCGGGATAATCTCCATGATCCACAAACCTAGCAAGCCGGAAAGGGAACCCGCTTCCTATCGGCCGATCAGTCTCCTCCCTTCGATCTCGAAGGTGTTTGAGAGACTGATTGCCGCACGGATGGTCAAGTTAATGGATGCTAAAGGGATTTTTCCTGAGCACCAGTTCGGATTTCGTTCTGGCCACTGCACTGTCGAGCAGCTACATCGGGTTGTCGAACAAATACTGACTGCCTATGATAACAAGGAGTATTGCAACGCCCTCTTTCTGGATATTCGGAAAGCTTTTGATCGAGTGTGGCACACCGGAATCCTTCTTAAAATCAAGCACACGCTGCCTGCGCCATATTTTGGCCTACTAAGGTCATCGACTAACGTTTGTTTCACTTTGAAGCGGAGAACGCCACCGGCCGTGTTTTTGGAGGGGTCCGCATTACCACAGTTGACCGCAGCAAAATACTTTGGTGTAACCCTGGATCGCAGGCTCACCTTCGCCAAGCAAGTAACTGCCATAAGAACGAGCATACGTGCTTCGGTGAAAAAACATTACTGGCTCCTATGCTTTCGCAGTAAATTGTCGCTCTCCAACAAAGTGACAATTTACAGGCTAATAATAGCACCAATATGGAATCCAGAATCCAGGTTGATCAAAACAGGATTACAAGGATGATTTCCGGTTGCGGGTGGTTTATAAGGAACGCCACGCTGCATAGAGATCTAAAACTAGCGTCGGTTTTCGATGAGATAAGCCAGCACTCGAGTCGCTACCATGAAAGACTAGAGACTCACAGAAATCGGCTGGCAAATAATCTTACCAGAACTCGTCCACTAAGGAGGCTCAACAGACGAAAGCCAAAAGATCTCATGGTTCGATCTCCATTGATGAGAGTCACCAGAAGTTGACACATCACTGCAGTTTTATATTTGTTATTGTATTTGTATATTTGTTATTATTGTTATTTATATTGTATCAGCTAACGTAAGTTAGCCGGCGCGCCCAATCGGGCTGAACGAATAGAGACAAAGGTCACAAAGAGGTTCCTGGCTTACCTCGTATGCCTTATTAAACGATATGAAAAAAAAAAATAAATAAAAATAAAATAAAACGTTGCATACTTTTGCAACAAAAAATTTCTATTGCATTTTTTTTATTTTATTTTTTTTTTATTTCATTAGATGAAGCGTTGAATTCGTACAATGCAGAAATAGTATCATAACACATAAATAATAGAACCAAACCTCATGCTTCGCGCATGAGGACTTACAAATATTCGCATATAACAAGGTGGTTTTTTAGTTTTTCCATAAGTTTTGTCAAAACCTTTTCTTGATAATCGCCTTAGCGGCCTGGCAGGTAGTAAGTATCTTGCTAGCGCACTTTGGTGTCATCTTAGACTATCACTATATCTGCTAGTGTTCCTTCCAATCTGCTCCTCTACTGTATGCAGGGTCAGGTCACGATGTAGGGTGGTGCCGCGTACATAAAAAGGACAGTTGGTAATAGCACGCATGGCACGATTTTGCAATACCTCAATGCATTTAAAGTTCGACTTTGCAGCTATTCCCCAAATCTGCACTCCGTATAGCCAGATGCACGTAGACTGTTCTTTTGGCTCTGAGTGACATGGTGCTTCTTCTGTTGATCAGCCACCGTAGTTGTTGCATTCTTTGACCACATCTCCGAGCCGTAGCTTTAAATGAGGGCCAAAAGTCAAACGCTTGTCAAGGGTGATCCCGAGGTACTTAGCCTGCGAGGGCTGTTCCAAAGTGACGCCTTCCAGTTGTATGGGTGGGGTGTGGTCAATAAAAGTCTTCAAAGTGAAGCAGGGACTGGTGGTCTTTAGTGAATTGACTTTTAAATTCCATCTTTTGCACCATCCAGCCAATGTGATAAGGTACTCTTGGATTCCATCTGCTACTTCATTGCGACATTCAGAGCTGTAGAGCAGAGCAATGTCATCGGCGTAGGTAGCAAGAAGAGCCTTCCTGGGAACTTCCATATGATACTCATTTGGGCAGGGCAAATCTGCAGTATATATTGAGTAGAGCAGCGGTCCAAGAACGCTGCCTGGTGGGACTCCAGCTCTCATATGGCAGGAAGTCGAGTAGGTGTTCCTAACCCTGACCATAAACTTCCGTTCTTCCAAGTAAGAACGTAGTATTACGTAGTATGGTGCTGGGAACAGCTTTTTAATTTTGCTTAGTCGGCCGACATGCCAAACTCTGTCGAATGCTTGTTGCATATCAATGAATACAGCATTACAGTATTCAAGACCTTCAAAGACCTGTAGAATGTGTTTTGCCAATCTGTGAACCTGCTCCACAGTGCTGTGTCCCTCTCGAAATCCAAACTGTTGATCCGGCAGGATACGGCGCTCTTTTATAATGTCCCCAAATCGATTGGCAATAAGCCTTTCCCACACATTAGATATCGAATACGGGACACTTATAGGCCGATAAGAAATTGGGTGCTCTTTAGGTTTCCCGGGCTTATGGATCATCAGAATTGCTGCCATCTTCCACTGCTTTGGGAAGAACTGCACCATGAACATGGCGTTAAATATAAGAGCCATGAAGAGAATCGCTCTCATAGGTAATGCATTTAGTGTGGCATTACAAACATTGTCGAAACTAGGAGCCTTATTTTTTGATTTAATGACTTCGGCAATCTCCTCAACCCTGGCAGGTTTAATGGGTAAGGACATTTGCAGGGGTGTCTGTAGGCTATCAAGTGTTTCTCCTTCCTGTTCCATTGTAGCGAGTTGGTAATGGGTGAACCTAATTTCCAAATGATGTGGAAATGACTTGGCCTGCTCCTCTTCATTTCAAGCAAGTACGCCTCCCGGACACCTAATGGGAACCTGTCTCAACGGTTGTGTTTTAAGGGACTTGGTGCACTTCCAAAGCGAGTATCCAGCATTAACAGTTTAGTCCATATCAGCAAGCTTCTGCTCAAAAAAGTTGCTTCGAAGTTCTCTTAAGACATTTCGTAGTTGCTTCGCAGGCCGATTCCATCAAATTCTGTCCCAGGGGTCTTGAGATCGGATTGCTCGCCTCCGAAATCTTCTTTTCTGTGTCAAAAGCTCTCTGGCCTCTCTTGTTAGGACTATTCCAAAGGTGTTTCCTGTCCGAGGAACAGTAGGCGTTGAGGCAGCCGCAGCCCTGCAAATACTTTCTGTGAAGTTATCCACAGCCATTTCAATGTCTTCACCAGAATTTGGCGTAGTATTCAGCTGAACCGAGTTCTCCAATTGTTGGCTAAAGACAAGCAGGTCAGTGTGTTTGGTGACTAGCCGAGGGCTTGGATTGACATGAGCACCATCTGTCTCAAAGTTGATGATTAGAGGCAAGTGGTCAGAGTCCAAATCCCAGCTTTGAGTTATAGTAGTTCGAGAGTCAGGCATTCCATGGTACACTGCAAAGTCAATGCACGAAGGCGTATGACCGAGCACTTATGGGTACCTGGTTGGCGATCCAGTTGCTAGGATCTTGGCTCCAGTGACATAGATGGCTTCTGCTAATTTTCGCCCCCGAGGTGAATTGTAAGTGTCGCCCCAAAGCCAATGTCGGGCATTCCAGTCGCCACCAATCAAATACCTTTGACCAGAAGCACGTAGTGTGTTGATAAAGTATCTTTCATCGATCCTGATGCTGGGAGGGCAGTAAATGGCACTGAACTCCACGTCACCCAATCCTGTAGCTACTTTTACTGATGACATTTGTATGCTGCATGACTCAATAACCTTTTGTGGAAAATGGCGAAGAGTTGTCCTGACGAACACCGCAGCTCCGCCAACGCTATTATTATTACGAGATGGCCTTAATGCTGGATAGAAAGTTTTTTATTTATTTATTTATTAATACTAGCTTAAAGTTTAGAAAAACTTAGGAGCTAGTGGGGTGTGCATGGCTGCCTGGGCCTTCAGCTGTGGAGTATTTGGTATCTTATTGCTGCTTATTGCTATTGATTTATTGTTTTATTTACATGTGTGAGTGCTTAATTATTAATATTGTTAATTACAGTCTTATGTTAGGTATTTACAATTTGTGTAGGTATTTGGTATCGGGATGTGTGTATATTTTATCTTGTTGTTTTTATATTTTGTGGTAGAGGTTGGTTTTTTTTAAGAAATCTATTATAAGTTTGATGTTGTCTATGGATGGGTTTTTTAGGATGTCTATTGGGTTTTTGTTTTGGAGAATATTTTTTCGGACTCTTGTTAGGGATGGGCATTGCGTTAGGATGTGTTTGAGGTCTATTGGGGAGTGGTTTTGGCAAAGGGGGCAAGTGTTGGTTATGTTTTTGTCTATGTAGTGTTGGTTTGTGATTTTTGTGTGTCCCAGTCGTAGTCTTATTAGTTTTATTTGTTCGAGTCTGGGTATTTCACTCTGGTTTAGGGTTTTGAGGATTTGCAGGATTTTTGTGTTGTTAGGATTAATGTTTTTGTACCAGTTTGATGTTGGGTATTTTTGTGGTATTAGTGTTTCTTTGAGGTGTTTGTTTATGTCTGTCATGTTTATATTGTTAGTGGTGATCAGTGGGAATTCCACTGCTTTTTTGGCGTGTGTGTCGGCGAACTCGTTGCCTTTATGTTTATGTAGCTCGGGATCCATTTTAGTTTTACTTTATTTTGGTGTCTTGTGAGTAGTGTTCGTATAGTTTTTGGGTAGTAGCTGAGGTTGTCGATGTTTTGTATTGTTTTTAGGGATGATAGGGAGTCGGAGCATATGATCCATTTGCCGTTTTTTTGCAGTATTATGTTGAGTGCTTCCAGTATAGCTATTATTTCTGCTGTGAATATGGATATGTAGGTCAGGAGAATCCCCCTTTTGATCAATGTGTCTTCTGTTGTGATGGAAAATGATGTGTTGTGGGTGGATTTAGACCCGTCGGTATAAGTGAATTAGTATTGGGTGTGACTTTGTTTGAATTCTTGAAAGTGTTTTTCGAATACTAAGGGGTTGGTGGTGCTTTTGGTGTATTGATGTAGGGTTATGTCTATAGTATTGGGATTGGGGTTCCAGGGGGGTCTGTTTGCTTTTATTATTTTGGTGGGTTGAAAAGGGATGTTGTGGGTGAGACAGATGTTAATTATTCTAGAAATGGCTGAGTTGATTTTTTTTTGCATATTTGTGTATGTTGGGTTTGTTTATTATTGTGTGTATTGGTGAATGTTTGGAGAATATTAGGTTTTTGGATGCTTTGCTGGTAAGGAGGTTGAATCTATGGGTAATGTGGGGTAGGTTTGTTTCCGTCAGTAGGTTGTTGGTCGGTGTTGTCTTATATGCGCCAAGTGCTGTTCTAATTCCACTGTTAATTATTGTTTGTATTTTTTTTAAGTTGGTGTTGGAAGTGTTTCCGTAGAATATTAGGCCGAAGTCAATTTTTGATAGGACTAGTGTTGTGAGGGTGGAGATGAGGGTGGACGTGTTGCAATTGAATTTTGGGGATGCAAGGCATTTTATAATGTTTAATCTTTTGTGGAGGTTTAAGGCTATTTTATCGATATGGGTGTCCCATTTGTATTTTTGATTTATGTGAAGTCCTAGGATTCGGATATTTGTGACTTTGGGTATTGTGTAGTTGTGTGTTGCTATTTGTGCCGTGCAGTTGTGTTTTCGGCAGATATGTATGTGTTTGCATTTGTTTGGGGAGAGGGTAGCTCCGGATTGCGTGCACCAATTCTCAATGTTGCTAAACAGAGTGTTTAGGTTTTTGTTGTCTGTTTTGCTTTTGTTGTGGTTTATTATGAGGTGGAAGTCGTCGGCAAATGCGCAAAATTGAATGTTGGTTTGGAGTGCTATGATGTGGGATAATTTATTGTAGGCAATGAGGAATAGGATGACTGAGATCGGCGATCCCTGTGGTATTCCGTTGTGGAGTGTGTGGGTGTTGGATGTGTAGCTCCCTACTCTTGTTTTTATTTTTCTGTTGTGCATATAGTTTTTTATATAGTTTAGTATGTTTGGGCCTATTTTCCATTCTTTTAGTTGGTTGAGAATGGAGTGTACTCCTACTCTATCGAAGGCTTTAGAAAAGTCTAAAGATATGATAGAGCTGTGACGTTTTTTCGAGAGGGAGCCGGTTATCAGATGGTCTACGTAAAGTAGACTGTCTGTAACCGATTTTCCCTGTTTGAATCCCATTTGGTGTTGGTGAATGAGGTTGTTGGCGGTAACAAACCACCAAATTCTTTTGGCTATTATTTTGTCCAGTAGTTTACTGGTGCATGGGTTGAGGGAGATAGGTCTGTATGAGTTGATGGATGTTTTGTCGGAGTTTGGTTTTATTATTGGTATTGTAAGACTAGTTTTGTAGGTTTGTGGGAGATAGTTTTGAAGGATATTGTTAAAGTGGTTAAGGAGTCTTAGTTTGAGGGAGGGTGAGGAGTTTTTGATCATGGGGTATGATATGCGATCTTCACCGGGTGTTTTGCCTTTGAGTTTGGATAGTGCGGCTTCCATTTCGATCATGGTGATTTTTGTTTCTATCATTAGGGCTGTTGGTGAGGGGCTGTTGTTAGTTGGGGTGTATATTGTTGAGTATTTTAATATGGAAAATTCAGGTGAGAACTTTGAGTCGCTGGACTCATTTTCCCAGTGTTGGGCGAAGGTGTTGGCTATTTCTTGTTTGGCTGTGATGTTTTGGTGGGTGTGTGGGTCTTTAATAGTGTGTATGGCTTTGGAAGGGTTTAGTCCGCAGAACTTTCTGATGTTGGACCATATTTTTGAGGTAGGGGTGTTTGGGTTAATGTCTCCTGTGAATTGTACTGTAGATTTTTGTTTTGATAGTTTGATTTCCCTTTTGAGGCGGGCGTTGGCTTTTCTGAATGCTATTATGTTTGTTTGGCTTATGTTTCTTTTGAGGTTTTGCCATGCTTTGTTTTTTTCTTTTTTTAGGTCTGCCAGTGTGTTGTTCCACCAGGGGACATTGTTTGGGCGATTTGAGCTGTATGTTTGGGGTATGGTGTGATGTGCTGACTGGATTATTATTTTATTGATGTTGGCTGTTTCTTTGTTAATGTTGGTTGATGTGTTAATTTTTGTGTTTAAATGGTTTGTGACGTAGCAGAATTTCTGCCAGTTGGCTTTGTTTAGGTTGAATTTTGGTTTCTTTGGGTCTGGGGTGTATTGTTGGAAAATTGTAATTAGTATTGGGAAATGGTCGCTTCCGTTTAGGTCGTCAGTTATTTTCCATGTGATGTCTGTAATGATGTCTGGTGTGCAGAATGTGAGGTCAATGTGGGTAAATGTGTTGTGTGTTGAGAAGTGTGTAGGTGATTTGTCGTTGAGCAGAGTGAAGTTTGAGTTTTTTATAAATGATGCGAGTGTATTTCCTTTTTTGTTATTTTTTGTTGATCCCCATAGTTGGTGCCAACTGTTAAAGTCGCCTAATATGAGGGTGTTTTGGTTTTGGTGGAATACATTGTTGAGATTTGCCAGGTTGAAGTTTTGTTTGGGTGGGATGTAGGCTGAGGTTATTTTTATTTTTTTTTTGGATGAGACTTCCACGCAGATGGCGTCAAAATCGTTTGGTAGGGGTAAAGTTTTTATTTTTAGGGAGTTGTGGGTGAGTATTGCTACACCACCGTAGTGTTGGGAGGTATTGAGGGAGTGTAGTGAGTAGTTTATGGGTATAGGAATGTTTGTTGTGGATTTTAGGTGGGTTTCTTGTAGTGCTATTATGTTTGGGTTGAAGTTTTTTATAAGTGTTTGTAGCTCACTGTAGTTGTTAAGGTATCCACGTATATTCCATTGTATGCATTTTAGAGACATTGTATTGGATGTGGTTTAGGTATAGTAATAAATGGATAGGATATGTGTTGGGTAGTTTGCAGTGAGATTGGTTTTTAATGTAACTTTATGTATGTTTTTTTATTTTTTTATTTTGGGTTTCTTATTCTTAACATTCGTCGTCGTCCGACATAGGTTCGAGGTGGTTGGATTCGTTTTGTGAACTTTTGTTTTTGATTTCGTTTTCTATTGCTTTTTTTAAGGTTTCTTGTTTTTTAATTGCAGCTCGTGTTCTTACCGATGTTTTGAGCGGCAATAGTTTAGCTGGTTTAGTTTTTGTAGTTGTTGGTGTTGTTTTTTGTGATAATTCTGTTGGAGGCTTCGTTTGTTTTAGTTGTTCGTCTGAGAGTAGGTCGTCGTAGCGAGTGAGTAGCCGAGCGTGGTTAGAGCAGGTCGGTTGGTCGGTGATTGTAGGTTTGGCGGGCGGGGGAGGGTTGCGTGCGCTCTTTGTAACTGTGGCGTAGGTTGATGTTCCGTGTTGGTGTCTCTCTTTGTATAGTTCGTTTGCGCGCTTGCGGTCGACTCTTTGTGTGGTGATGATTGCTTGCACTTCTTTTTCTCTTAGAAAAATTGGGCATGCTCTGTCGAATGATGAGTGTTCGGCGTTGTTGTTGTTGGCTGATTTGCAGTTAATGCATGTTTTTTTGCGTTGCAGTGTTCGTTCTGGTCTTTGTTTAGGTGCGCTTCTTGTGCACAGAATGGGCAAATTTTTGGGCTTTTGCATATGGTTTGTGAGTGTCCGTAGCGCATGCAGTTGTTGCAGCGGAGTGGTAGCGGTATGAATGGTTTCAGAGTAACCCTTTCATATCCTATATTGATGGTCTCGGGTGGTGTAGGGGATGCGAAGGTCAGTATGATCAGTCCAGTTTCGATCATGTTGGCGTTTTGCTTTTTCAATATTTTCTTTACCTCGCTCACATTTTGTCGCCTGAGTTCTCTTAGGATTTCTTCTTCTGCTATTCCTCTGAGGTCATTGGAGTACATTACTGCCTTTGTGGAGTTGAGAGAGTTGTGTTCGGTTATTTCGATTTGTATTTCTTTGCTCAGTGAGCGTAGTTGAATTAGTTTTGTTGCTTGGATGTAATTTTTTGTTTTTAATAGAATTGTTCCATTTCGGAGTTTTTTACAGGTTTCAAGCTCGCTGGAGCAAACGTTGTCGATCACTTTTTTTATTAGGAAGGGTGAAACGTTTGTTAAGTTCTCAGTGCTATCCTTACGTGTCATAACAAGGTATTTGGGTCCGATTGATGATGATTGGAGGTGCTTTGTTTTGTCGAACATGATTTGGTCATTGGCGGGTTGACTTCTGCGGTCCGGCGGCTCGTTCATCGTGATCGGGTGCTTTTGCACCAGTAGCGATGTGGTGGCTGTGCTGGATCTACTTAGGTTTGGTTTTGTTTGTTGTGGATGAGTTGAGTTAAGTGTTGTTGTGGTTGTTTTTGTTTTTACTGTGGTTAATTGTTGTTGAGGGTAGTTAGAAACACGTCTATGTTGAACGAAAGCGAGAGTCGAACTGTGGATAGAAAGTATATCCATATATCTTTACAGTTTCACCTCTTTTAATTCTAAGCTCCGTCACAAGAAGAATGTCTACGCTGTTGTTGTGCGCGAACAGCTCAACTTCTTTAGCTTTTCTTGAAATGCCGTTAGCACTCCAAATAACAAACTTTAGTGGATTCATTGTGGAGGTAAAACGTTGTTTTGAAACTGAGTATTAGATTTATACCCACCCCATTGTTTGATCGTGTTGGCCATTTCAAATACCATTTTTTCCAGTTTTTCAAGGCGTTGATTGGCTTGGCTGTTATACTGTTGCTGTTCTTGCTGCTGCTGCTGCAACCACATAAGAAACTGCTGTTGCTGTTGTTGTTGGATCTGCTGTTGCCAATCCTGAAACTGTTTCTGTTGTTGTTGTAAAAATGCTTGAGCTTCAACTGAATTTGGTTGCTGAACATTTATACGTTGTTGCTGCGATATCTGTAGCGCTTGTATATTGTGAAGACGTCTCTGAGCCGGTCCCTCCCTAAAGGGCATTGTATTTGAATTGCCTCTTGCTACTGCGGCATAGGATACTCTTGTGTTTTCGCCAGTGCCTACAGATGGTTGATGTTGAGCAATACGTCACTGCTGTTGAGTTGGTCGCTGCTGTGCTGTTGATTGGTTTGTACTTTTCTGGCGATTAGACTGCAAAGATGGAAACTGTTGCTGGTCTCTGAAAATGACTACATGACCAGTCTTATTTTGACTATTCGCCTTTCTTGCAAAGAAACTCCTGGTACTTTTAGCACCCTTTATAGCTGGCCATATGATTATAGCTACAATGGTAGCATGTGGGATGTGCATCTACGGGACGTGTACATTGTGTGCTTGGATGATTTTCGCCACACTTTGCACAATTGGGGTGTCTGCGGCAGTATTTAGCTGTGTGGCCGTACTCTTGGCATCGACGACATTGTGCAATTTCAGTAGACTTTCGCATTCTTTCAATCCTTACTTTCTGTCGGCAGAGGGTCTTTACTTGGTAGATTTCATTAATTTTGGCACAAGGCTTTATATTAATGAAAAAGATATTAAGTTTATCGTCCTTATTAATTCTTGAACTAGGGTTGTGGATGTGAAGAACTTCATAGCCTAAACGTTTCAGATCGTCAGGAATGTCATTGTTTAAGGTGCTGTAATGTAAGTCTCTTACTATAATTCTGTGTGCTTTTTCTGTTTGCATTTGGTATGTGTGGAACTCCATGCCAATCTCATCCATTCGGCTCACGATCTTTCTTTTAGTGTCACTGTCTTTGGGAAAGATTCTGACCGTTTCCCCTTGATTTGATATGATGACAACGTTATTCAAATTTGTCACTTCCTTTATAAGTTCGAATAAGTAATTTAAGTTGTTTATATTAACAACAATTTGCGGTGGTTTCGGGGGACCTTTAAGTTGATTGCCAGTGTTAGTTGATTCTTCCGAACATTGACCAGCATTGATTGTTTCAGGTTGATGTTCATCAATATGATCATTGTCAACATCAGTATCCTCAATAATTACGTCTTTCTCATGCTCTTCATTAGTAGAGATATCCGTGTCAAGAATGGTAAATCTATTACTAGAGTTTACCTGTCGGCTTGTGGTGGGGAACGAGTGCAGAACCTGGCTGCCGCTTACTCTTTTCGAGTTAGGGAGGGGGGACAAAGACTTAACTTTTTTTTTTCTTTTGCCCGCTCTCCGTTTTTGAGCATCCAATAGTCTTCGGGCAGCCTCGCTTAGAGGTTTCACTGACATTTCGGTACATGTCAAGGTGGGTTTTTCCTGGTTAGTGATGCTTATTCCAGGGCAGATGCTGCTTAATGAAGCATTTGCCATTGTGTATGTGGTGCTGCTGGTGGCACTAGTTGTGGTGGAGCTACTGCTTTGAGTAGATAATGGTTCGCTGACAGCTTTTCTGAGTGCAATGCCAAGAGTCTCTTTGTTTTTGTTCATGGCTGCCGGCTTAATGTGCTGTTTTGCAATAAGTCCGGAGGTAAAAGCATGACTTAAACTTTTTACTGTGCTACGTTTGCACATTTCTCGGAATTTTAGACTCTGTCTTGTGCAGTGTCGGTTAAAGCAATTCATCTGCTTTTAGGAATAAAGCGTTGGATAAATATACTTAGCCCGTTGGGCTTATCGGGCGCCCCACCGCTTTTATTGACAGAGTAGCGTCAGTAGCTACTTAAGTTCAACTCTTGGCTTAAGCCAGCAGCCATGTACAAAAACAAAGAGACCCTTTGCATTGCACTCAGAAAAGCTGTCAGCGAACCATCATCTACTCAAAGCAGTAGCTGCACCACAACACTTACTAGTACCACCAGCAGCACCACATACACAATGGCAAATATAAACTCCATTTTAACTGCGGCAACTGCTGCAATTAGCAGTGTGGGCTCCAGCGTGAACATGGATGGGTCCACGGACACTGCTTCAGTAACAGTCAGAGGAGGTGCATCAAGATTGAAGGATGGCCAAAAACATCTGATGCGGAAGAGGAAGAAACCATACTCACCCATTACTAGCTCTAAAAGGGTGAACAAAGAATCGATGTTGGAATCACCACCAGCATCAACTAGCAAAGCAAACTCAAGCAACAGGTTTGCTATTTAAGATATGGACATGGACTTAACCAGTGAAAGATATGTTGTGGAAAGTTCAAAAGATTCATATGAAGGCGCTATTAGCTCTTCTGCAACTGCTCAACTGAATATTTCTAATGAAAAAATGGATACCAATGACACAGAAACCAGCTCGCAACAGAATGAATCTTGTACTAATAATCGGCTCAACAATAATGCAAAGCCACCACAAATAGTTATTAGTATTACTAACCTTAACGATCCCTTTGAAATCATTTTGGAGGTCACTAGTCTAGATAACGTATCAATCAAAGTTAACCAAGGAGAAACAGCTAGAATATTCCCCAAAGGCTGTAATACTTATAGAGCTATTGTTGATCATTTTGATATAATAGGAATCGAATTCCATACATACCAAATGAAGCAAGAAAGCCCTCACGTCATACCACATTAACCAACGAAATTAAGGCCGGTTTTAAAAATATTGTCTTTGATGCTCTTGTGGTACATAATCCAAGATCAAGGACTAACAGAGATGAAAAACTCAACATATTTTTCATCAATGTAAAGCCATGTGCTAAAATTAATGATATATATGATATCACAACACTTTGCCGACAAAGAGTGAGAGTAGATAGGATGCAAAAACCTCGGAAATTGCCCAATGCATACGATGCCAGGATTATGGACACACTTCCAAATACTGCGTCGTCATCCCCACTGTGCTCGATGTGGTGAAAACCATGAAACCAAGCAATGCCAACGTTTCCTAGATCAACCGCCTACCTGTATGAACTGTGGAGGAAATCACATGGCAAACTACAAGTGGTATTAGGAATACCTTCGAAGATCAATGGGCCCTCCGAAGAAGCAACAGCGTCAACCCTTGCCGACTAGCCAGACTAGAAAAGTCAAAAACCAAACATCACGACAACAGCCACAACAAAAAGATCTACTGCAAGTTTAACAGCAACGAACACAACAAATGCCTAGCACTACAGGAGTCACTAGTGGTAACATACCGTACGCGTCTATAGTAAGAAACGGAAATGCACCTGCCCAGCGCCGTCTACGTGAGTTTCAAGCGAAACTTCCCGTACCAAAATCAAGCGAAAACACTACACAACAGCAGCATATGCTTGACGTCCACACAATAATAGAACAACAGCAACACCAATTTATGATGTGACAGCAGCAGCTTCAGCAACAGCAGCAGCAGCAGCAGCAATTTCTTTTGTGGCTACAGCAGCAGCAACAGGAACAACAACAGCAAAACAAACAGAACAGTCAACGATTTTAACGGCTTGAAAATATGGTTTTTGAAATGGCCAATTCAATTAAGCTATGGACTGGGGATAATTTAACTCCCCAACTCCAAAACAACGCTCCAGCCTCACAATGAATGCACTCAAGATCCTTATCTGAATTGTCAATGGCATTTCAGGTAAAACTAGAGAAGTTGAGCACTTCGCGCACAACAACAGCGTTGACATCCTTCTCTTAAATGAGGTAAGACTCAACCGAGGAGAAACTGTAAAAATATATGGATATACATTCTACCCAGCGTACAAACCATCACGTCACAATCATGGCCACGGAGGAGCGGCAGTTATGGTGAGGAGTTCTCTTAATCATTTCCTAAAAGAGTTATTGAATCACAAACAATTAAGATGTCTTCAATAAAAGTCGCCACAAGTTTGGGGGACATGGAAGTAAGTGCTATATACTGTCCACCAAGAAATAGAATCGAAGTAAGGCACTTTACTGATATACTCGCTTCTTGCGGTCAAAGGTATCTGGTTGGAGGTGACTGGAACGCGCGACATTGGATGTGGGGAGACACCTATAATTAACCCAGAGGTCGAGAACTAGTCGAAGCCATTACAGCCAGAGGGGCTAATATACTTGCTACTGGTTCACCAACCAGATACCCTTATGTAGCAAGCCACACAGCAACATGCATTGATTTTGCAATTTACTATGGGATACCGGATTCTAGAGCAAACATATGTCAAAACTGGGATTTAGACTCCGATCACATAGCGCTTCTTGTGAAACTACAAATGGATGGAGTTAATATCAGACCAAGCTCTCGACTAATCACCAGCCGAACTGACCTTCTCGCATTCAGACAAAACCTCGAAGGATCCTTTGAATTAAATTCGACTCTGGACTCTAGAGAAGACATCGAAAATGCAGTTGATATTCTTACTGAGAATATATGTAGAGCTGCTGCAGCTTCAACGCCACCTGTTACTGAGCTTCGTCCAATTAGCTATGGCATTGTTCTTACAAGGGAGGCCAGAGAGCTAATCAAAACAAAAAGGCGTCTTCGACGTAGAGCAATTCGTTCTCAAGAGCCTTGGGACCGAATTATGTGGAACCGGGCAGCCAAACAGCTGCGAACACTTTTAAGGAAACTTCGAAGCGATTTCTTTGAACAAAAACTGTCTTCCATGGACTTCACAATCGATGCAAACTATTCGCTATAGAAATGCACAAAATCGCTTAAACGACAACCCTTTAGACAGGTTCCTGTGCGATGTCCGAGTGGTGAACTTGCCAAAAATGAAGTAGAGCAGGCCAATGCTTTTGGTTATCATCTAGAGGATCGATTCACCCCTTACGATTTTGCTACGGCAGAGCAGACAAGACATACTCATGAGAATCTGCAGACCCCAGTACAGATGTCTTTACCTATTAAGCCAATAAGGTTTGAAGAAATAGCTGAAGTCATCCAATTAGTGTCGAAAAATAAAGCTCCAGGTATTGATAAAATTTGCCACGCTACGTTGAAGGCCTTGGCTACAAGAGGCTTAATTTATATTGCATTGATATTAAATGCTATTATTAGAGTACAAGAGTTCCCAAAGCAGAGGAAATTGGCTGCGATTTTGATGATTCACAAGCCAGGTAAGACAGAAGCTGAACCTGAGTCATATCGCCCAATAAGTCTTTTACCCTCCCTGTCTAAAGTATGGGAGAGGCTTATTGCCAATAGGATAACTGTGATTATAAGCCAATGCAGTATATTGCCAGATCATCAATTTGGCTTCGGAGGAGGACATGGCACTGTCGAACAAGTTCACAGATTGGTAAAACACATCTTGCAGGCGTTTGACGACCAGGAGTACCCGAACGCAGTCTTTATTGATATGCAGCATTCCTTTGACAAAGTCTGGTATGTTGGCCTATTGTGCAAAATTTAAGACCTCTTACCTGCATCGTACTAAGGCCTGCTAAGGACATATCTTGAAGGACGAGAGTTTAAGGTAAAAGTAAGGGACACATATTCGAACTACTTCTTGGCATCACCCTCGACAAGCGCCTTACTTTCGGGCCGCATCTTAAGGCCTCAGTGAAAAACTGTGGACACCGAATACAGCAACTGCATTGGCTAATCAATAGAACGAGCACCATGCCGCTTAGGTGCAAAAGAGCTGTGTATGCCCACTGTATTGTTAAAATATGGCTTTATGGAATACAGATTTGGTCGATCGCAGCCAAATCAAATTATAAACGTATACAGGTGCTGCAAAATCGGGTACTATGACAGATCACTGGCTGTCCCTGGTACGTACGCGGTTCGACACTTCACAGAGACCTTAACCCTTCGATGCGTGAACAGGTCCCTAGGGACCTATTGCGTTTTCAAACGCAATCATATCGAATTACGTTTTGTCGCAAACAGTCGTGTTTCTTACTGAGCTCCACTTAATCAATTAATTCATAGCGCAAAAGTGCAGAAAAATACTAAACAAAAACATATATATAATTTATGCAAAAAAAAAACTAACCAAAAACGCAAACCGAAAAATATATCAATAAACGCGCCAACTCTTAACAAACAAAATCAAATTTTATAAGTTTTGAGTGGGAAGAAGCTAATCAAGCAAACACCCAACAAAAGAAAAGAGAGAGAGAGTGTCACAGCACAAACAAACAACAACAACAAAATACTGACTCAAACTCAAACAAAAAAAATAAAAAAACACTCAAATGGCACCGATCGCAAATCGACAACGCGAAAACTCAACAGCAGACCTAAAGTCCAGCATGCTTAAGGATTCAGCAGCTTTCACCAAGCTCATAAATGAGCGCTTTGAGGAGCAGGCAAAAATTATCACTGCTAAGATGGGTGAGACCGAGGAACGCATTTTACATGTGCTCCACGAGCGGCTGGATAGCATGAACGCGGATCTGGAGGGATTGGTACAGCGAGTTCAGAAGCTTGAACTGGAGTCTGTGGATGTTAAGTCTTTGGAGGCACGAGTGTCGCAGCTTGAGGCAAAATTGACTGCACAGGCGAGTGCAAGCGAGGCGAATGACCTGAGACTGCATGGAGTACCGTATGCAGAGGGTGAGCAGCTTAAAACTATTTTTAACACGCTTTGTTTCTCGCTTGGAGTCGCGCCCGCACCGAGACTGAGAGAGGTCAAACGATTACGGCAGTCCAGGTCTGCTGACCCCATAATTATATTAACTTTTGAAAACTATAATGATAAGGTCAGCATACTGCGCGCTGCTGCAAATAACCGGCGAACCACAAAAACGCAACTAAACCTGCAATTGCTAGGCTTCGACACGTGCACAGCAGTGCCAATTTACCTAAATGAACAGTTGACGAGAGAGAACTACGATGTGTTCAAAGCAGCAATGAAATTAAAAAAGCAAAAACAAGTTGCTGCTGTTTTCTGTCGGCGCGCGCTTCTGCACATTAAGACGATCGAAAGCGGCGAAGTTATCTGCATGACGAGCTTGCAAAAGCTCTCTCAGATAAGCGTGCAAAGAGAAGTAAATGAGTGCGACCACGACCGAGCCCCAGATAATCTTTTTCGGTCCTAATTCTAGTCTTGCACCTGCAACCTTTTTACATGCTGTTTATTATTATTGTATTCTCTTAAATGTAATCTTTAGTATTTATGTGTGCTCTTTAATTTTAAGCTCTAAGATAGTTGATGCGTTTCTTTTGAAGTCATTTTTGTGTAGACAAACAGTCACTTCATGTTAACAACTCCAGGGTGAACAGCCAAACAATGGTTCAGATCTTATGTAAACAAAAGAGCGGTCTAAAGATTTGTCACTTAAATGCTCAAAGCTTGGTAAATAATATAGAAGAGTTTCGTTATATGTTCGTTGATTCTAATGTTGATGTTGTATGCGTGTCCGAAACATGGATTGTCCCTGAATTTAGTGATCTGTCAATTATATGTGAAGGCTTTAATGTGTTTCGCTCAGATCGTTTAGGTCATGCTGGCGGAGTTGCCATTTTTGTCTCAAAGAAACTGACTTGTAAAGTTATTTCTAAACATCCCAGTGGCAGTTCAATTGAATTTATTTTTCTTGAAATTATGCATGTAAATCCTGACAGCAGACTGCTTATTGGCTGTATATATAGACCACATAGGAATATAGATTACTCTAATCTTTTAGAATTAATATCTAATTTAACTTTAAGGTATACTGATGTAATCTTCACTGGTGACTTAAATAGTAACATGTTAACAGAACATCACTTAACGAACGAAATGGAATATAGGAAATAGGTTTAAAATTAGTCAGTTCAATAACACCAAACCACTTTACCCGAACTGCTACTACCCTACTGGACGTATTTTTTGTGCAAAACCAAGAGAACATACTCCTATATGACCAAATGTCTGCACCAGCATTTTCAAAGCATGACATAATTTTTCTAACATACGATCTAAAACTTCAATATAATAATCAGAGTATAAAATTTAGAGATTTCAAAAATATTGGTTTATTTGGGTTACAAGAGGAGTGCAGCAACCTCAACTGGGATATCATTTACTCAATACCCAGCGTTGATATACAATTAGGTAAATTGCAAAGTAATATTCGAGTCTTATACGACAAGTTTATACTAGTGCGGACCAAAATTGTTAAATCGGCAAATAAATCTTGTTTTAACTGTAATATTAAGCGCGCAATAGAAATTAGAAAAAGGATTATGACAAGTGGAAACGATATAAAACTGACAACCTAAATAATATTTTCAAAAGTAGTAGAAGAAGTGTACATAAAATGATTGATAATGCTAAGAGTGCATATTTTAGTGTTGGGTTCGAAAGTGCAATAACAAATGCACAGAAATGGAAAAACATAAAAAAATTGGGGATAGGAAGAGCGAAAGTAGCGATTGGTAGTGAGGTGGATGTAAATGAGTTAAATACCAAATTTGTTGATTTAAATGTACCTATGACTAACTGTAATACATATCTAAGTTCTGTGTCGTTCAATAATTGTAGTAACGTATTTGATTTTATATGTGTCAGTCCATTTGAGGTGTTGTCAGCTATGTCATTAATTAAATCTAGTGCAATACGATTGAATGACGTTAATCCGAAGTTTCTTAAAATCATATAACCACATATAATTAGTTATATTACGCACATAATTAATACGGCAATCACAACAAGTACTTTTCCCGACCAGTGGAAAGTAGCTAAAGTTATCCCAATCCCTAAGAGAGGTCATGAATACAGACCAATCTCAATACTGCCTTTCTTATCAAAAGTTTTTGAGAAGCTAATTGCACAACAAATAAAAAAGTTCCTTGAGCTAAATTTACTCTTAAGCCAAAAACAATCGGGGTTTAGATCAAACAGAAGCTGTACTACAGCACTTATAAAGATAATAGAAGATATAAGAAAACACATGGATAATAGTGAAGTAACGTTTCTGACACTTCTTGATTTTAGTAAAGCTTTTGACACGGTAAACCACGAGATACTCTTGACAAAGTTGCACAAGAGGTACAATTTTTCCTCAACAGCTACAAAAGTTTTATGTTCATACCTCACTAACAGAAGGCAAGCTGTTGTTGTAGCTGATAACCAATCGAATTATAGACATGTTGCTAGGGGTGTTTCGCAGGGATCGGTACTAGGGCCGCTATTTTTTACGATATATGTAAATGATTTGCCCGCTGTTTTGTCTAGATGTGAAGTCCATATGTATGCTGATGATGTTCAAATGAATGTGAGTCGTCCATTATGTCAACTAAATGAATGTATAAATATGTGTAATACTGATTTAATATCTTTTAGTAAATGGGCACGAGAAAACGGGCTGGCCTTAAATCCAGCAAAATCTAAATGCCTCTTAATATATAAGAAGCTTTTGAGCACAAGTAACTTTATTTATTTATTTATTTATTTAATGTCAGCTATGAGCAGCTGACAAATCAAAATTAGCTATAATTATAATATTAAAATAATATAATATAAAATAAATAATTATAATATCTGAAATAAAGTTCAAAATTAAGATAAAAAATTTAAAAAGTTAACGTTAAAGCTCTGGGAAATTCCAAATAAATATAACTGGTCCAACATTTGTTGCGTGGATTGGGAAAAACCCAGAAAAACCCAATCAGACCAGTGGAAGATTATTGATTAGTGGTTATGATTAGATAAGGCAGAAAGGATAGATCGTTTTAGTACTGGAATTGAGGTCTCCAAAGAATTACGGGAATAAAGCCGGTTAAAGTCTGAACAAATAACACGAAATGGTTCATGAATTAAATAGTTGCTCGAGCACCGATCGAGGCTAAGTGGTGTGAAGTTACGTGTGGATCTAATGGGAACATTTAATTTTATTCGACTTAGAAGAACTGATGAGTCGATTTCACCATTAAGTAGATTAGTGATAAATACTACACCATGCATAATTCTACGGTTCAAGAGGGAAGGAAGATTAATTAAAAGAAGTCTACTTGAATATGGGGGTAGGTCTATCCCAGGAACCCAGTTAAAACTTCTAAGCGCAAACAGAAGAAATTTCCTCTGCACAGATTCAATTCTATTCTGGTGAATCCCGTATTGCGGGGACCACACACAAGATCCATACTCCAGGATGGGACGTACCAATGATGTATATAGCGTTATGTGGTGTAGGGATCATCAAACTCTTTTGACCACCGCTTGATGAAGCCAAGTACATTTATGGCCTTATTGACCATCGACGAAATGTGAGAATCAAATTTTAATTTGCTATCAAGAATGATGCCTAAATCCTTAATTTCAAAAACGCGGACAAGAGGTGAAGCATCAAGCACGTATTGAGCAGTATGTGGGGTACCTCTACCTCTACCTCTCTAAAGTCATGATTTTACATTTTGAACAATTTAAATTAAGTAAGTTATAACGGCACCAAGCCGACAGTGCTCCCAAGTCCGACTGTAGCAAGTTACATAGAGAATCATCATTATAGGTGCAACATAGTTTTACATCATCAGCAAACATATAAACACGAGAGTTAGTAATAACAGCAGGAAGATCGTTAATAAATAGATTAAATAGCAATGGCCCCATGTGACTCCCCTGAGGAACACCAGAGGTAACAAAAATAGATTTGGAAACAGAAGATTTAAAAACTACTTTTTGTGTTCGGCCACACAAGTACTCAGAAAGCCACGACAGGAGTTTAGCTGGAAATCCAATAATATTTAATTTTTTGAAGCAACAAAGAATGACTAACAGAATCAAATGCCTTACTAAAATCTGTGTAAACGACGTCAGTTTGCATTTTGTCCTGAAACCCTTTGATAGAGTTAAGGTCGCCTAGCAGCGTACACTCAGTTATAACTGGGACATAAATGCAGTTTGACGCTTGAACTTGAAAAGGATAGGAATTAGTGCAACTATATGAACTCGATGAGTACACAGATTGAAAATACTCAGCAAAGAGATCGGCCACTGCCTGATCGGAATTTGCTTTTGTATTATCAAGGTAAACCGAGGATGGCAAGCAAGAAGATTTACGTTTAGAGTTAACAAATTTAAAAAACTGTTTCGGATCGCGGGAAAAGTTTGATCTGCAACTATTGAGATAATTGTTATAACAAATAGTGTTTACGGAAATAAAATTCGACTTTGCAATTATATACGAGGATAAATCTATAGTATTTCCAGATTTTTTAAATTTTGTATAGGATCTTGTTTTCACGTTTTTTAATTTTGATAGTTCCCTCGTAAACCAAGGTGGTTTATTTTCACTTAAAGGAACAGTGAGGGGAACACATAAATCCAAATACGAATTCAAAGTCCTGTAAAAAATGGCAATGGCAGTTTCTATATCAGTACAAGAATAAAGTTGAGACCAATTAGTATGCTGAAGAAGGTTATTTAATTTAGTAAAGTTAGTTTTACGAAAACATCGTGTCTTTAAACAATTGTTAGATGTTGAGCTAAGGTTAAAAAGTTCAAATGAAAGTTCTAAAGTTGGATGGTAGGTATCTTCAAGAAGCACTAGAGGGGATACTCTACTAACATTACTACAATCAGAATCAGAAACGAATATCAAATCTAACATTTTATTACTACTGTTATGCACCCTTTTAACTTGTGATAGGCCTAACTCTAAAAGACCGTCGATAAAATCATCAGAAGTGGCCGGTAATTGCGCCGAAGATGTGTCATTCACAGAACATACAACATTTTGCAAATTAAAATCACCAACCACTATAAGTTGATCCACATCCGTCAACAACGACGACACAAGCTGCAGGGCATTCAGATGGGATATGTAAATGTTAATATCAGAATTGGGAGGAATATATGAACAAGTAACATATAGTGAGCGGCCTCTAAATAATGTTTTAACACATATGAACTCAATATCTGGATGATCATGAGATTGAATCTGTTGAGAGGAAATACAAGAATAAACAGCAATGAGAACACCGCCCCCCTTAAACAAGCTTATTATAGATGGAGTTGAAACTAATTATGTAGATAAAACTGATAATTTAGGCGTAATATTGAACAAAACACTTTCTTGGACGGATTATGTAAATAAAACTGTTGGAAAAGTCTACGGTGCCCTTAGGCAACTTTCCTTAACCCAACGTTTCTTGCCAGTCAGCATTAAGACTATCATCGCAAAAGCAATTGTTGCACCCATACTAATGTATGGTATTGAGATTTTTGGCAAAGGAAGTTTAGCTAGTCAAAATAAATTAAAGGTGGCGTTTAACAACATTGTTCGCTATGTATTTAATCTAAGAAGAAACGAACATATAACCAGCCATGCAAATAAATTATTTGATTTAAATTTAACTGATCTCATTAACCATAAAATTTTAATTCTTATCCATAAAATTATATATACCAAGCAGCCTGAGTATCTTTTTGTCAATCTTAGATTTAGCACGTCCCAAAGAACCAGTAATATAGTTTGTATAAGAACAAAGCTTGCCTGTTCTGAAAGGCAGTTTTACATCTGGGCTGTTCGCCTTTGGAACCAATTACCAACTCAATTAAAGACCATTAGAAACGCATCTCAATTTACTAATAAGTTAAAAGCACACTACAGAGTAAGAATTTAAAAATTATAATAATAATAATAAAAATAATAATAATGATAATAATAATAATAATAATAGTAATAATAATTATAAAATTATGGAAACTGCCAACAAAAATTATAAGATTGTAATGACTAGCGCACTAAATTATAAGTTCTTAAACATGTAGCGTTAGGAACAAACATACAAATAAATAAGTAAATAAAAATAAATTCCAACAATTTTCTCCTATTTCGGATAAGACAACACCCCCCCCCCCCCCAACATTTCTGCGTCTTTTAAGGTATTCCGCGTTCTGATCGGAGCAATGGTTTAGGTTTTATAGGCTTCGAAACGCGTTTACCCCTCGGATGCGTGAACAGGTCCCTGGGGACCTTGTACTGAAATTGCAAGAAAACACTTATAAATGCATTTGTTCTTCGTGTTCTGTGACTTTTTGGTAATTTTTAGATTATTGTTATTGTGTCCTTGAAAGCATAATAATCTGGCAAACACAATAAACCAGTTCTTAGAATTGCTACCTATACTTCACTTTTTATGTACAAAGAGCAGATGTGCACAAAAAGGTAACCTAAAGGCCAGGTAGACGTATGAAAGAGTATATAAGAGGTTCTAAGAGCAGATGTGCACAGAAAATGTAACCTGAAGGCCAGGACGTATGAAAGAGTATAAAAGAGGTTATAATTTCGTCAGCCAAATCATTCTAAGTTCAGACAGTGAGCAGTAAAGTGTGTTTACAAAGTGAAAATAAAAGTATAAAAGTAAAATAAAATTGATATGGCAGACCAAGATATTGAAGTTGCTGAAATGGTTGTACGCCGTAGTAGCAGATACAAGCAAATGAGTGCAGATGAAAGGCATGCAGCTGACGACAGATTTGCTAATTTTATGCAAGGAGAGCTGAGCGGTGACGAAGATTATGATGCTTTTGGCGATACAGCTGAAAATGATGACGACTACATATATGAACCAGGTTTTCATGGTGATGATTCAGACGCAGAAACTGAACAATATATCGAAGTAAATGAAGAAAGCGATGACAGCGATGTTTACGAAGAAGAAAATAATGCACAGCAAACCAATGACAATTTCTATTATGGTAAAGATGGCACACAATGGTGTAAAACAGCACCCCCTTTTTCTCGCATTCGTGCTCATAATGTGGTTGACTTCACAAGAAGGAGACAAGGGCCAAACGGGGCGGTACATGATCCCTTCACTATATTCCGCTCCATCATCAGTGAGGACATAGCGTACATAATAATACGCGAAACGAATAGGAAAGCCAGGGAAGTCACAGCTGCATGGAATTTGGCAAATCCAACGAAGATGAAGGAGTGGAATACCATTACACTGAGTGAGTTTGATGCATTTTTAGCAATTATTCTACATGCTGGACTCAACAAGTCGAATACCGAACCTGCTAGAGAGTTATGGGGCCCAACACGTAACCCAATATACAAAGCTGATTTGTCATACGATCGTTTTATGTGCATCAAGAAGTTCATTAGATTCGACAATGCAAATACACGACAGCAGCGACTTATCACCAGCAAAACAGCGGCAATTGACGACATTTGGGAAATGTTGCAGTCAAACCTAGCAGCAACTTACACTCCGCATGAGTCAGTGACAGTTGATGAGCAGTTATTCCCCTACAGAGGCCGTACCCGCTTCACACAATACATTCCGTCTAAGCCTGCTAAGTATGGTATAAAGGTATGGTGGTTGTGTGACTAAAAATCGTACTATCCCGTCAAAGGTATGATCTATTCTGGTAAATTGCCAAACCAGGATCGTGAAGTAAATCAAGGCCAAAATGTTGTACTGACGCATATGGCGAGATATATGGATACTGGCCGCACAGTTTATGCAGACAAATTCTTCACAACGTTGGATTTGGCACGTATTTTGATGAGGAGGAAAACGAGCTACGTTGGAACAGTTCGCGCAAATAAGAGGTTCGTACCGCAATAAAGCTGTTCTTCTTATGTCTACTGAACACTATACTTGCGCTGTCGACGAGGTTAGTGCAAAGCGAAAACCCTATAGCATTCTGGATTACAATGCCAATAAATCTGGCGTAGATGTTATGGATCAAATGCTGGGCACTTACTCCTGCAAACGCTCTACACAACGCTGGCCATTGGCAATGTTCTATAACATGATAGACGTTGCTGCACTTGCTGCATTCACAATATACAATGAAATGCAGCCTGCCCAACGAAGTGATCGACGACGGGCGTTTCTTCAGCTCCTCACCAGGCAGTTGGCAATGCCGAACATTGAAAATCGGGCGCTGAAGAACCAAATAACGAAGCATCAAAGGATACGTAATGCGATGGAGACATTTGATGTCAGGGTAAGAAAAAACTGCTCCAATTTCACTTACAGACTACTAAGTATTATTTTTTTTGTTTTTTTATCTTTTCAGATAATACCAAGACCAGTAGCAGTAAATTCAAATCCGCCTTTGCCGTTCTGAGTACGGACGTCAGCGGAAAACAATGGCCTACTGCTTCAATTGCGACAATGCTGTTTGCGGAGAGCATTCTACAGTCCTCCACCGATGTTATACCTGCGAACAGGCCTCGGTGGACCAACAGCAGCAACAACAACAATAGAAAATAAGGTGTTTTATATGTAAATTTTATTGACTTTTATATGGCCTAAGTACAAAAAAAAACATAAAAAAAAAATTCTAAATACACAGTTTTCTTCTTTAGACAATAATAAACAATTTAAAAAAAAAATCTGCATACAGTGGAAGAGCAGATTTGAAGACACACGAGCAGATACAGTGACGTATTGCTAAGACACCACAGCCTACCTGCAAGACAACTACTCCCTGCTCGCCATCTAAGGCGACTTAAACGGCTTGGCTTTCCCAAGACAATTGGACGTCAATTGGACTCCAATACCAAATAATCCTCATACTACATTATGTGGTTTGGTTTTATTTTTAATTTTCTTCCATGTGTTGTTAAGATACTTTTATGTTTGTACACGTTCTACACTTAAACAATCATCAAAAAGAAAAAAAAACAAGTGAGAAGGCTCTAGTCGGGATAGCCCGACCAGAAGATACCCTGAACCCAGTTGCAGGCCTTGCGTCCTAAAAGTATGCTTCAAATAATGATCACTTTAAACAAAACTCATAACTGACTTAACTTTACGATATCTCTGGTGTTTCTTAACCGAAATTTTGAGAAAAGTTCTATCGTTACCCATTACACCAACTCCCATTTTTACATTTTCCAAATTCGATATTTTTTTGTTATCGATTCCATGTGTATATCGAAAACCAGAGTAGTTATCGATAATTTGAAGCAAACTTGTTCTGCTTTTGGTATAGGAGAACTTATATTCCAAATCTGAATTCTCTAGCTCTTGTAGTCTCTGAGATCTACGCGTTCATACAGACGGACAGACGGACGGACAGACGGACATGGCCAAATCGACTCGGCTATTGATACTGATCAAGAATATATATACTTTATGGGGTCGGAGATGCTTCCTTCTGCTTGTTACATACTTTTGCACAAAACCATTATACCCTAATTTACCCATTTTATGGGTTCAGAGTATAAAAAAACATTTCAAATCCAAAGCCAACAAAGTACAAATATTTGCAACTACTTTTCATGTGCTACCGATTTAAAATAATCGGCCAAATAATAACCCATACAAGTGAAAGTTGTCACCTCAGTCATATGATTGATGAGTTGGCCAGGAAAATATAGGGACGTTAAATTAGAATACGACAGTGAAGACAGTTGCTGTTCAGAACCCGAAAACAATACGCAACAACAGTGCTTAACCAAACCAACCATGAACATTCAGGCATTAATATCAGCCGCATTCAGCCAATCGTTAGCGCAACAGCAAGCGGTGTTTCAAGCGCAGATTCAAGCTGTTGAAGAAAGTGTCAACAACTTGCGCATAGATGCCCCTCAGGTAGAGGCATATCAAAGAATTGTTGTCGACCCAGCAATCAGGTGCGAAATTCCACTTGATCTCATAAAATCCATTCCTGACTTAGACGGAACGCAGGACGAATACGTATCATGGCGACAATCAGCTACAGATGCGTACGAGCTTTTTAGGCCATGCAATGGCAGCAGCTCCCACTATCAGGCTGTCTCTATTATTAGAAACAAAATCAGAGGGCCAGCAAGGGGTTTGTTGGTATCGCACAATACTGTGCTAAATCTCGACGCCATAATAGCGAGATTGGATTGCACATATGCAGATAGGACGTCTCTACGCACTCTGCGCCATGCGCTAGATATGGTCAGGCAAGGCGACCTAAGTCTAATGGACTATTACGATACAGTCGAGCGCAAGCTGACTCTAGTGACCAACAAAATAATTATGTCCCATGACCAAGAAAGCGCACAGCTAATGAACAAAGAGGTTAGAGCGGATGCATTACACGCATTCACTTCAGGTTTGAAAAAACCTTTAAGAGCTATTGTCTTCCCAGCTCAACCCAAAGATTTGCCATCTGCATTGGCACTCGCTAGAGAAGCGGAGGCGAGCATTGAGCGGAGCATGTTCTCAGCTTTATACGCCAAAGCTATAGAGGAAAAATCCCAAGCCAACGAAACCAACAGGTCTCGTGCCCAGTTCAAACCGGGCAAAAACGGCAGGGATGAGCGAGGTCAAGAAAAAAATCCTCATTTTGTTAAGCGTCAGCATAACAGCAGCCAAAACAGAAAGGAGCAGGCCCAAGCGCCCGAACCGATGGAGGTTGATTCATCCTCAAAGTTCAGGCAGCCCACAAATTTTGGGAACCAACAAACCAATAGCGCGCCCGCAAAAAAGAGACAAAACTCGTCAGAGCGAGTGACTGGTTAGAGACGCCAGCGCGTAAAAAAAAAATAGTCCAAGATACCCCCACTAAGGAGGAAAAGAATTATACAGATACAGCTGAGGAAGCAGTAAACAACGTGGACGACGAATTTTTTTTTAATTTTTTAGAGAGCGCTCCCGGTTACCCGTCGTCGAACGGCGGTTGGCTGGGAAAACATTAAGAATCTAAATCGACACCGGCGCGGCAAAAAATTATATAAAGCCCATAAAGGAGCTACGAAACATAATGCCAGTCGCCAAGCCGTTCACTGTGAGTTCCATACACGGCTCCAGTGAGATAAAAAACAAATGTCTCATGTCAATTTTCCGGCAAATCTCCCCATTCTTTATTCTAGACACGCTAAATACCTTTGATGCCATCATAGGCTTCGACCTCTTAACAGAGACAGGAGTGACATTGAATTTAAATAATAGCACTCTAGAATACAAAAACACATCAGAAAAGCTACAGTACCACAATTGTGATAGTGTAAACTTCACGGACGTAGACGATATAGTAGTTCCGAGCTCCGTTAAAAAAGTATTCAGAAAAATGATACTGGAAAGAGTAAAGGTATTTTCGACCTCTAGCGAGGCGCTACCATTCAATACTTCTGTCATTGCCACTATTTGTACTGAAAAAAAATGAGCCGGTATATTCAAAAATGTACCCGCATCCCATGGGTGTAGCAGATTTTGTAAATAACGAAATCAAACAGCTTTGAAAAATGGTTTAATGGTGGTTGACAAGAAAGGGACAGATGCCAATGGCAACAAAAACAAACGGTTAGTAATCGATTTTAGAAAACTGAACGAGCAAACTATTCCCGATCGTTACCCAATGCCCTCTATTCCAATAATTCTTGCGAACCTTGGAAAGTCCAAATTTTTCACAACCCTAGATTTGGAATCACCAAATTTAACTGGCGGAACAAGACCGCGAGAAAACCTCATTTTAGGTAAACAGTGGAAAGTATGAATTCTGTCGCTTACCCTTCGGTCTAAAAAATGCGGGAAGCATTTTTCAAAGAACCATAGACGACGTGCTCAGGGAACACATAGGCAAAATATGTTAGGTCTATGTAGACGACGTACTCATTTTCTCCGAAAAAGAGACCGACCATGTTGAGCATATTAACGCGGTACTTAAGTGCTTGAGTGACGCTAAGATGAGAGTTGCCCAAGAAAAAACAAAATTTTTCAAAGAAAGCGTCGAATACCTAGGATTCATAGTGACCAGCGGCGGGGCAAAAACTGACCCCGAAAAGTCAAGGCCATGCAAGAATACATCGAGCCCGAAAATCTGTTTAGCCTGAGATCATTCCTCGGCCTAGCAAGCTATTACAGAAGGTTCGTTAAAGATTATGCCGCAATACGAATCCTTTGACGGACATTCTCGAAGACGAAAACGAAACAGTCAGTAAGCACATTTCCCGAAAAATCCCGGTTAACTTCGACGAAACACAGCGCAATGCGTTCGAACGCCTAAGGAATGTTTTGGCATCTGAAGATGTTATACTTAATTACCCAGATTTTAAACAGCCCTTTGACTTAAATACCGATGCCTCTGCAAGCGGCATTGGAGCCGTTTTATCCCAAGGAGGCAGGCCGATCACAATGATCTCGCGAACCCTAAAACATTGCGACCTTAATTACGCTACGAATGAGAGAGAATCACTTACCCTAGGTAAACTCCAAAATTCCTTATATGGTACCAAAAAAATAAAAATTTGCATGGACCATCAGCCTTTAACCTTTGCAGTTTCGGAAAAAAATACCAATGCTAAAATTAAAAGGTGGAAGGCGTACATGATGCGAAAATGTTCCACAAGCCTGGGAAAGAAAACTTTGTAGCCGACGCCCTGTCACGGCAAAATTTAAACGCCCTATAAAACGAACCCCATTCTGACGTCGCAACCATTCACAGCGAAGTATCACTGACCTACACGGTCGAAACAACGGAAAAACCAATAAATTGCTTTAGAAATCAAATAATTTTAGAAGAGGCATGTTTCCCACTAAAACGAAATTTTATACTTTTTGGCAGCAAAACTCGCCATCTAATCAATTTCACTGACAACAGCACCATCTTCGAAACACTTAAAAAAGTGATCAACCTAGGTGTAGTAAACGCGATACACTGCGATTTACCAACACTGGCCAGTTTCCAACACATTGTTGTGTTACACTTCCCAGCAACAAAATTCTGGCACTGCAAAAACTTGGTGTCCGATATAACCGACAAAGTCGAGCAAAGGGAAATAATAACTGCAAGCAAGTCCTTCGCGACTATTATTTTCCAAAAATGAGCAAGCTAGCGAATGAGGTCGTTGCGAACTGCAAAACTTGCACCAAAGCAAAATACGACAGGCACCCCAAAAAACAAGAGCTTGCAGTAACACCAATTCCCTCTTACCCGGGAGAAATGCTTCATATTTAAAAAGCAGTTTCTAACTTGCATTGACAAGTTCTCAAAATTTTCTGTTGTACAGCCACAAATGTCTCGTACAATTGTTGACGTCAGGCCCTCCATAATGCATTTGGTAAATCTATTCCCAAATATATAAACCATTTACTGCGACAACGAGGCAGCCTTCAACATCGCTCCTCAAAAACGTATACGACATTGACATTGTAAACGCTCCTCCCCTCCACAGTGTCTCAAATGAACAGGTCGAACGTTTCAATAGTACCCTAGCTGAAATAGCACGGTGCCTGAAAATCGACAAAAATAAATCGACGACACGACCGAACTTATCATGAGGGCAACAGTAGACTACAAAAAAACACTCCACTCAGTCACCGACAAAATCCAATCGAAATCATACACGCGGCATCCAACAATCTACGACAAGCCATAAAAGAAAAACTTGTAAAGGCCCAAAACCATAACGTCGAGAGTTGTAACGCGAACAGACAGACCAGAGTTTTTGACGTAGGTGAAAAGGTGTTCGTAAAACACAACAAGAGGCTGGGAAGTAAGTTGTCCTCTCTATGTTCAGAAGAAACAATACAAGCAGACCTAGGAACGTCTGTTCTTGTAAAGGGGAGGGTGGTCCACAAGGACAACCTCAAGTAGAGTTTGAAAATTTGTATTCACCACCAAACAGATTAGTTATATAAATTAGACGCACAGTTTTATTTCTCTTATTTCCTTTTCGCTTTGCAGGATTGCGATTACGGTTATGCTAATAGTGGCAGTAGCAAACGCTCGGATTACCGATCACTCACACTCTAATTACATCCCTGTAATTGATGGCGATGCGCTAGTATGGGAACAGCGAGACTATTTGAGACACTCAAACAACCTATCCGATTTCAATGCAATTGTGCACCATACAGAAAAATTAGACGAGCTGTTCTCACAATCACACATGCGAAAAATATTAGATGTTGATATAGATCACATTAGAAGTTTATTGTCCGTTTTGAAAATCCACCATAGCATAGCCAGAAGTCTAGACTTCCTCGACACAGCCCTAAAGGTAGTAGCAAGCACCCCAGATGCCGCAGATTTCGAAAAAATAAAAATGTCGGAATTCCAATTGATCGAGTCAACAATAGGCAGGTAGTAATAAACTCAGAGACTCAAAAGCATATCAATCAACTTACTGACACCATCAACCAAATAATAAAGGCTCAAAAAAACGATTTTGTTGACACCCCTCACTTGTATGAAGCACTGTTGGCAAGAAACAGAATGCTAATAACAGCAATCCAGAATTTAATGTTAACAGTCACTTTGGCTAAATCAAATATAATAAATCCTACCATTTTTGACCACAATGATTTGAAGTCTTTAGTTGAACACACAATCGATGTCTCTATAGTTAGCCTAATGGAGGCATCTTACATTAAGATATTGCAGTCCGAAAGCACCATTCATATTCTTATCGCATACCCTAGAATAAAATTTATTTGTAAAAAGGTCACCATTTTTCCCGTATCATACTACCACACAATACTGCAACTACAAGACAACACCGTGGCCGAATGCGAAGACGATATCCTAGCAGTCACGGAGTGCACCACAACTACCTACTCCACGTTTTGCAAGCTAGCGGCACACGACACCTGCGCTCGGGCACTACACGCTGGCAGCACTGCGCTCTGCCATTCGCAGCCCAGCCACCTGGAGCCAATAACGTACGTAGACGAGGGCATAATAATTATCAATGAAAGCCTGGCAAAGGTCAGCGCCGACGACGGCCCAGAAATATTAACAAACGGCACGCACCTCGTCACTTTCGAGCGCCTCGCAATCGTGAACGGCACCAAATACGTGAACCACCGTGAAACCCTAACCAAGACCCCAGGCATAGCAGGGTCACCCCTTTCAAACATCATCAGCCATGATCCAGTCTTAAGCATGACATTACTCCACAGGATGAACAACCAGAATCTAAGGACTATCCAGAAGTTCAAAGACGAAATGGAGTCGAATTGGCCACCCAAGATTGTGCTCGCAGCTGGAGTAGGACTTGGCATCATGTTTTCCACTTCTCTGCTCCTTTTCTAAGTGCTAAGGAGACGGCGAGATTCGAGGGAAATAAAAACGGCCATCAAAAACATCAAATTGACCGAGGACAGTCACGATCCTGAGGGGGGGAGTAGATAGCTCATAAGTTAAGTTCGTAATTGTTTGGTGGGTTGCCTTACGAAATCGCTGAGCCGAATGTTTACATCAGCATTCCAAGTTGCAATAGTCAGAGGCGGTAACCTGATACTTTGTATTGTCGCAAGAGTTTTTCGTTGCTTCCTATGATTATGCTGAGTCTGCTTGCCGACCACTACATTGTAGCGTGATGCGCAAGTCAACTGGGGCTTTAGACCTAAGAATTTTGTATTTGAGTTTTAGTTCAGTTTGTAGCGCACTTCACGTAAGACGCAAAATATATAACATACTCCGGCAAAAGTCGTCAAAAATATATAATTAGCCAAGCTCAGCAATCGGAAAGTCAGTCTTTTTCCCAACGTAGTCATCAGTGCCATCGCCTTAGAATTAACACGCCTTCAGTGCCATCGCATTGAGAACAACTGGGAAGATCACCTCACAAAAGTCACCGCTGGACGCAGGACTCAGGGTCGAGGCCCAGGACTCCAAGGACTTAATAATTTTTATATAAGGGAAATGTTCTTATGCTGGTGACCGCTTTGGTTTTTGTGACATAAAACTGTCAGAAATACATTTAGGACTGAACTGTATCATTGGGAAGCTTTTTGATTTGCACATTTTTTAGTCAATGGCATTATATACAATCATACATATATTAAGAGATATAAGTTAACACCCGACTCTCCGACACCACTTAAAGCCGCCAGCAGCACCAAAAAATAACAACAAACACACTCGAAGCCGCCGGCAGCATCAAGCAATAACAACAACTACACTCGAAGCCGCCGGCATCATTAAGCAATAACATCAAACGCACTCGAAGCCGCCGGCAGCGTCAAGCAATAACAACAGCGCACTCGAAGCCGCCAACAGCGCCAAAAAACAACAACAACGTTCTACATTGTCAGCAAGACTGCAACTATGTCGCTGGCAACGTAATATGATCCGCTCGCCCAGCGGATATGACGCTCTACATTCAAAAGCGGCCAATGCATGCGCGCCGACTCAGCATGCGAAGTCTGCACTACGATCCGTGGATCGTTGCCAACGCGCGATCGCTAAGCTGCGCGACTCAACACTCCAGTTTTGACGACGAACCGATTCAGAACAACTTATCAAATATTAAATCAGAACATAATAAAAGCATACAACTTAAGATCATACAGCGTATTTCTATTGCCGAGGGAATTTATTTTCCTTCCAGGTTTCAACCAAACCGACAGAGAATGTACACAAGGATATTAAGGTAGTATAATGTTCATGGCGGTCACAGAGACTGCCATAACTGGTGCCAAAGCAGGGACCTTCAATTGTTAAAGGAGTTAAAATACCAGAATCGTACATACAATTTTTCCAATCCCAATTCTTTCGTAATTTTAATCTATTTAAAATTCGAACTACACAAAGATTGGTCATCGATTTGTCTGATACCGATGAGATCTGTGAGACAAACGAAAAAGAACATCGCAGGGCACATAAAGGCAGCGGGAAGTCCGCTTACAAATTCTGTTCAAATATGACATACACCCTAACAAACCACAATTTCAACCAACTCCTATATCCAATTACCCGTGCGAAATTCTACACATTGATATTTTCACACCAGGAAAAAAAATTTATTTATTTATAAAAATGCATAAACAAATTCACAAAATTTGCCAAACTCTCCACGTTAGAATCCAAATCAGCAATTCATTTACGAGAAACATTGTTGAAAGCCCTTCATTTTTTTACGGTCGGAAACATACTTGTGTCAGATAATGAAAGGGGTCTGCTGTGCCTCACTGTTCTTAATTATTTTAAAACATTAGGTATAGAGTTGTATTATACACCAACCCAGAAAAGCGAAGGCCAGATTCAGAAATTTCACTCCGCATTTTTAGAAATTTTTATATGTTTGAAAAGCGAATATCCACATTGCAAAAACACTGAATTAGTCCCAATCTCTGTGAACAGGTACAATATTTCTGTGCATTCGGTAACTATCAAGAAACACGTGGACGTATTTTTCGATCGTTTTTCTAGAATCAACTACCAAGGGTTAGCTGCTTTTAAACAACAAACCTTGGAAGACATAAAAGGGTTAATTCAGAGTAAACAAACTACAACAAATATTGTCCGCAACAAAGTTAGGTCCCCGCCGGTACAAAAAGCACAAGGTGATAAAGCAAATAAACAGATTCAAACTAAAGAAAAACAGCGATTCAAACCAGAGGAAGTACAAGAGGACAGGAAAGTAACAATTAAAACAAAGACAGGCAAAAGTTTCCGCAAGTCAGACTTGCGAAGTTAAATTCGAGTGTTAATCAGGGAACGTTTCACGTATTCTGTCGTACAAAATTAACAAAAAACAATACATAAACTTTGTCCCTCAGACACCATACTCATTTTGTTTTCAACTACACACTTAACATTATACACAAAAACACAAAATGTACATGCACTTTTCCACATAGCTCCTTTGCAAGGTTGCTTTTTTTACAAAAAAAACCGCAGTTTTGCATATGGCTTCTTTGTAAGGATGCCTCGTTCCAATGAATTACTTTATGATGAATACACAAGAATAATTCTTCGTTAGGTCACAGAATATTTTTACCTATTTTGTAATTTTTATTATTTTTGCTTTATCCTTAGAAATAATTAAAACAAGTAGAAACGTTGCAGTCGGACGCACCCGACTGCATTATACTCGATACCAGTAATAAAACAGATTAAAAGAGACCTGATTGCAATGGGGTGTTGGTACGGCAGGGGTGTACGCTGCCTCAAAGACTGTCTGGTGCAGATGAGGATGGCCAAAAAGCTTTCTTCCTTCCAAATTTGGTGACTCTAGCTCAAAGTTTGTTAAAGGTAGGGGCTGGGGGCGGTATGAGGGCGTGGCATCAAAATTTTGGCTGAAGATCTATTTATGATGTTAATTGCTATCCTCATACCAAATTTGGTGACTCTAGCTCAAAGTTAGCAGAATATGGTGGAAGGAGGGCTGGGGGCTGGTATGTGGGGGGCGTGGCATCAAAATTGTTGCTGCGGATCTATTTATGATGTTAATTGCTATCCTCATTCCAAATTTTGTGACTCTAGCTCAAACACTTTGGAAGATACACGCACTACCGTTTTTACCGAAGCGTTGGGGCGGTTTAGGGCGGCTAGGGCAGTATAGATGGGCGTGGAATCCAAAGTTTTTATGATGTTGATTCGGGATCGTCAACACCTATCTTGGCACCAAATTTGATGGCTCTACCTCAAAAACTGTAGAAGATATGGGCATTTTTGGTGTTAAACTGCGGAGGGGCTGGGGGCGGCATGGGTAGGCGTGGCTCCAAAATTTTTGATGAAGTTTTTTGGGGTTGATTGTAGCTTTTTGCTCCCCTAATTTGGTAGTTCTAGCTATAAGGGCTTGCGAAATACCTGGATCTATTGATTTTGCGATATAGAGTTTATCGAATTGCCAGCCCCCTAGTTATCGTAGATATCCGGAGCACTACCTCCAGGATACAGCAGAATGAATTTCCAGAATGATCAATACGCCATCACGGAAACCACGTTCTATTGAGTGGTAAGGGTCAGCGTGGAAATGGATACCACGATCACAAGACGCTTCTGATTTGGGTGCTATTTTAATATCCCAAGAATCCCTAAACAAAAACAGCGATCAGCAAGTAAAAATAAACACCTGCCTCTTTGATGCTGAGCATGATTCGATTCAGCAGCTCAACAATGTAATCAGTAAGGTAAATGCCATCGATGGCGTATACACACCACCACCACGATTATACATAAAGCAATTATAATAGCAAAAAAGGTCAAAAAAATGACACGAGCTTGTCAACTGGCAAAGAGTGGTGTAGTTAATACGAATCTACTGGATCACATGGAAATCGAGCTCACACTCTCGGAAGTGGATAACTTACCTTACCAAAATGCCTTAGAGGCATTCGAATTTTCTCGGCCATCAGAATTAAAAAATGGGACAGCCCTGCTTTATGTTATTTAAATGCCAAAGGTCACGAAAAAAAGGTACCGAACACTGTTTCTTCTACCCACCATATTGAACGGCAACCAATTGTCACTGGAGTTTCACAAGTTGGCGATGGATGCACAGGAAACGTACGCTGTTCTAGGAAATTGTCTGTCCATTGGCAATACAACGGTTGCCAGGATAAAGACCTATTAAAACTAGAAGAGGACAGTTGCATCCCGCGTTTACTAATAGGTGGACAAACTTCCTGTGGGCATCTCAAAAATAATCAGGAACTTATTAAATTGGTTGATGACGGAACTTTGTTACTTTCTAACTTCAACGGAACGCTTCTTGAAAACACTAAACAACATCAATTGGTTGGTTCTTTTATCATTCAAAACTTCAACGACACAATCATAGTTAAAGGAAGGAATTACAGCTGCTATGTTGTAACTCATTTGATGGCTATGCCAGCTGCCTTGACGACCCAGACTGCAACTGGATAAGAATTGTCATTGGACTATGTCCACGACTTTTGACAACAAAATCTAAGAAAATTATCAAGCATCTCAGACGGAATCCTGTACTCGTACTTTTCAGAAATAATGCTTACCGTACTCATAGCAGCATCTTTGTACGTAATATGGAGGAAACTCACCTCACCGAAAGGAATCCCAATCCCAAAAGCTGCTTATTTGGCTTTGGGATTCGCGACAAAACCACCCGAGGAATTGGCTGCTTAAATGATCTACGGGACGCAGATCTTGAGGTTGGGAGGAGTTAACACCCGACTCTCCGACACCACTTGTAGCCGCCAGCAGCACCAAGTAATAACAACAAACACACTCGAAGCCGCCGGCAGCATCAAGCAATAACAACAACTACACTCGAAGCCGCCGGCAGTGTCAAGCAATAACAACAAACGCACTCGAAGCCGCCGGCAGCGTCAAGCAATAACAACAGCGCACTCAAAGCCGCTAACAGCGCCAAAAAACAACAACAACGTTCTACATTGTCAGCAAGACTGCAACTATGTCGCTGGCAACGTAATATGATCCGCTCGCCCAGCGGATATGTCGCTCTACATTCAAAACGACGAACCGATTCAGAACAACTTATCAAATATTAAATCAGAACATAATAAAAGCATACAACTTAAGATCATACAGCGTATTTCTATTGACGAGGGAATTAATTAATTAATTATATAAGACTGCCATAATTTATATAAATTTAATGAATAAAGTCAAAATCACGATTTCCAAAAAAGTGTCCCAATTGCGGTCACCCTCTTTTATCTTGTCAAACTAGAACAAATAAAATAAAATTAAATGCCAAATTATTGTTTACATTAAGTTTTTTTCATTGAATTCAATTTAACAATCAAAATCAAACGAGTTCATTGATTTATTAATAATAATTTTTCCTTATGTTCAGTATCGCAATTGATGCATCATTGTATTGATTGGACTATCGATTAAACTATCGATATACGCATCGCGCGCTCAGAACTGCTCATATTCGTAAATAAAATGGCGCGAGATATATAAAAATCAAAGTAGTTTCTTTTTTGGTTTCTTCCACCAAAACCATTTATTATGGAATTATTTATTCAATTGAATATGAAAATCAACATAAACTTCATTTATTTGGTTTTTTTCCATTAAAACCGTTAAATTTCAGTTTGTTAAATAAACTATACAAATCAAACTAATTATTCAATCTTAAAACTAAAAACTAATTTCAATCCTGCTCTGAATAATCAGAGTCACAATTAACGCATATAAAGCAGCTATTGTCACAAGCGTACCACGCTTCTGTGCAACTGCCTATCCGACGTGCTTAGAACCCTTCCGTGAAATCACTTTGACAATTTTGGTAGGCATTGTCGAACACTTAAACTCATCCATATTCCATATGAGTATGCACAATAATTAGTTATATCCGTAACTCGATGCATATCTTACCAAACTTGTGCGAGGAATACTAAACTGAGAAGCCACTTTCTTTTTAGGCTCTTTTTGAAGTAAAACTATTATAATCGCGGCCAACAAATTTTGTTGCAAAATTGCTTCCTTGCTTGGCGGGCTCATTTTGCAATGATGATGATACGATCGTCGATAAAATTGAATAAAAATATCGATTACAAATAATCGTGCTCAATTGTAAAAAAACGATGGTGTCCAACTTACGAAAAAGCACGGCTTTCACATTTTTGAATGAAAAACCCAAAAGATTGAACTAAAATACTTTTGTATTTCAAAATATGAAAGAGAATGCAAAAAAGAACAAGAAAATAAGAGGTTGTCTGTAAAGTTGGTATACGGACGATAGTTTAGCGTGACAACGTCATAATAAAACAGTGATGAATTGATTGCAAAATTTTACGCGCCATTGAGGTATTGTCTTATCGACAATCTAGCAGAAAGTTTCTGTACATGCGTATAACTCAAATTTATTGAACAAAGAATTAATGCCTGAAAATACACTATTATTAAGATTTTTAAAATGCAAGAAAAGCATACCTTAATTGCCGAAATTGTTGTTTCTACGTCAAAACAAATAAAATTACTAATAAAACTAAAAACAAGTAGACACGTTGCATTCGGACGCAACCGACTGCGGTATTCTCGATACCAATAAAATAATCCAATAAAAAGAGGCCTGATTACAATGGAGCGCGGGTACGACAGAGCTGTACGCTGCCTTAAACATTGTCTGATGGAGAAGGGGATGCAAAATAGCTATCGTCCTTCCAATATGGGTGACTCTAGTTCAAAAATAATAAAATATGGTGGAAAGGTGGCTTGGAGCAGTATGGTGGGGGGGGGGAGGGGGCGTCATTCATATTTTTTGGGTTTCTTAATCACCAATCTTGGCACCAAATTTGGTGGCTCTAGCTCAAAAGCTGTGGAAAATATTGGCATTTCTATTTTTCAACAACGAGTGGGTAAAAATAAACAAAAATTTAAAAAATTGCGCGGTAATTGGAAATTTTTAGCTGTTTTGTATACGTGAACGGTTTCTTAAGAGTGCTGTGTCAGTAGCCTATTCAAAATATATTTCGAGATAGCAGCCTGTAGTATGAAATTTTAACATTCAGTCAAGGCAAATTGAAAATAGAAGATTTTTTCACAATCAATATTTAAATTTGAAACCGTGTGTGAAAAACTGGTTCAGTCAAGCCAGTTTATTTTGTGTGGAACTAAAATAAAATTCAAAAATTTAAGAAATAATATTTTTTTAGTCGGCCCATTAAGAAATCCGTCCCGAGACCAACACGATCAAAGCATTCTCGAAGAAGCCGTATAGAAACTAGGATTCGAAACATTGCAAGTAAAAGGACAGAAGAAGAACTAGAACTTGCGTGTGAACAGTGCCGCGTCATTGAGCATTATATCTACGGATAAGCTCGAGAGGTTTTTGAGGCACAATGATTTTACTCTCAGGAGATTTTCGCCAAGCACTGCAAGTAATTCCAAGATCCTCTGCAGCACATGAAATAAACGTTTGCCTCAACTCATCGAATCTATGGCACCTTGTGAACAAACTTCAGCTGATAACAAACTTGAGAGTTACATTGCTGAACGATACATCTGCCGAAAATTTCTCCGAGATATTACTAACTGATCGGTAATGGTAACGGGAAATACGGGTCGGAAGACCATCTGCGTTTAAAATACATTACATTAATTTTCCAAATACAAACTAATTAAAAACCAATGCACACAAAACAATAAAGTGTCTGAAGACATTAAATACACTCAACTAAAAATTAAATACAATCAACTAAAAATTAAATACAATCAACTTAAATATAACAACAATAGAGTTAATGACAGCCGCATTACGTGACGCAGAAGTTAATCAGCCCTTTTCACAAATAAAGAAAGTGCCACAGTTCATTGGAAATCAAGACGTATTAAACGCATTCATCAGGAGGATCGAATTTTTATTACAACTTTATCCAGCCACAAATCCACGTCAACAAAGCATAATTTATGGAGCCATAGAAGTACAAGTCGTCGGAGAGGCACAACGGATTTCACAGTTGTCATTCGCCAATAACTGGACGGAACTGAAGAGGGCATTAACTGCAGAATATAAAACACTAACACCAATTGAGAAACTACTAAGGCAACTATACAACACACGCTACAACGAAAATCTACGTAAGTTCATCGAAGAATTAGAAAGAAAATCTTACATTATAACAAATAAGTTAACATTAGAAAACAACCAAGTAAATATGCAAGTATGTTTACGCAATGAATAATACTATAAAAGATGTAATTAAAAGAAAAATTCCGGATAGAATTTTTATGATATTAGCCAGATATGATATAACAACCAGCCACTTACTTAAAGTAGCAGCACAAAAAGAGGGATTATACGTAAACAGTGTGATTGATACAACAAAAAATAATATATATCAAGCAAATTTTAACCAAAGTACATCTACTTATCCCAATCAAGTTTATCACAACTATCCAAATAATAATCATATTAGCACTCGTGGAGGCAATCCACAAGATAACAGACAAACATTTAATGAATTTCAACAATAGCTATATCAGGGAAGACAACAAAATCCATTAAATTATCATAACAATAGAGCTTCAAATGCACAATCATTTAATTATCAAAACCAACCTCATAAAAGTCAAAGAGAAAGTAACAGCGGAGTGTCAAAAATGGACACCACAGAAAATTTTCAAGCAGTAGCCTCGGATCAATAAATAATACTAATCCGTTCATTATTGTGATTATGAATGACAACCCATTAAAGTGTGTAATAGACACAGGGTCTACTATAAATATTATGAATAAAAATTATCTAAGTTTTCCAATTAAGAAAGAAGAACTTAATGTTCACACAATAAATGGTTATATAAATCTAACAGAATGCATTACAATAGGTTCATGTAAACTTTTCCCAATCAAACAGAAATTTTATTTACATAAGTTTTCAAATCGATATGATTTATTGCTTGGAAGGAATTATTTAGAAGCTTGTAAGGTAAAAATTGATTATAGAGAAGGTGCAGTAATATTAGGAGAATACTAGATTCATATTTAAATAATTTCTTATGTAAGCTTAAATCATCCAAAAATTCTTGATTGTCAAATAAGCGTCTGGCGCTCGATACACGGAAAATATATCACAAAGCGCCCACGCTTTTTTGACAATCAAGAATTTTTCGATGTTTTAAGCTTTTATTAGAAATTATTTTTTGGGTTTTTAGTTCAATGTTTTTAAAAAGCGTATTTTTTAGTTTTTTCAAACTATATTTATTTTTTACTTTTTAGTATGATGTTCTTCAAAAGAATCTTCATATATGCTTTATATTAATTTTCGCTTCTCTGAGAGTTATTTACAAACAAAAAAAAAAACCAATTAAAAAAATCAATGTAAACAAAACTAAATTTGGCTTAAAGATTAAAAAATATCCATATGCCCATACTGGGAATTGAACACGGACCTCCCGGGTAAAAAAAAAAACTTAAAAATTGGCTAAAACATTAAAAACATACATTGGCTCATACTGGGATTTGAGCCTGGAACCCCCTGATGTGAGTCAGGCACCCATATCACTAGACTATATGGGAATGTACCCGATGTGCTGTGAAGTAGGTCCAGCGTGAACCTCCCTCACATACATATATATACATACATACTATAGAATGAGACTTATGAAGAGAAACAATTAATAGATATAAGACAGAGAAGAAGATTTATGAATACAAACAATATATCGATATAAGACAAAGAAAATATTTATGAAGACAACAAATCAATAGATATAAGACAAGGAATATGATTTAAGAAGCAAAACAAATTAAACGAACAGAATATTTACTTAATACATATTGTTAATAGAGATAAGGCAATAAGTTACACAGCTAATAGATAAACACAATTGAATTACAATTAACTCATAGAATAATGCAAGAGAACGCAGCGCAGCAAGAGAGCCGGGCAGCGAAGCCGGCGACAAATGAGCGAGGGCACGCTCGCGGCCCGCGACCCAATTGTCGCGAGCAAGGGCAGAAAGAAGCGCGCTGACCTCTAGCGCGAGACCGGCAAAGTAGTTGGAAAGAGGACACGCAAGAGAAAAGACGCAATCGCGGAATAGAAAAATCGTACGTGAAGTTTTATAAGTAGGAATAGAGGTCAAGGCGCAAGAAGTGTGGAAAGACTTAGAAAATAAAAGGAAAGTATAATATAATAGTGCTAAGAGAAGGGTTAATGTGCCAAATAAATCGGTGGCCGCCATCTAATAATGCGACAGCGCGGCTTGCACGACCAGAGGTGTTAGTACAAAAGTTGACCTTGTACGGCCCCTAACCGCTGAGACGCTCGTTGCTGCGCTTTTCTCAAAACATCGGGTCGAATATCACGACACTTACCTCCATTTCGCGAGCGTCCCTGATATTGAATACAAATATCTTGTGACGTGGGCCGTGGACAGACTGAGATCTGTACCTCGGCTAAATAACTACTTTAAAACCCAATTTATACTTTTTTTTTGAGTTACTCGGAGACAAGTGAAGCTAATAAAAAGCTATTAATATGATCCATGTATAAATTTGGAGGAAGAGTCAGCACCAGAGTGCCTCGATCCACCTTCAGTTGAAGAATTAGAATACAATTTCGTAATAAACGAAGAATTAAAAGAATCAAATGAATTTCGACAAGATCACTTAAATGATGAAGAAAAAATAGGTATTTCAAAGTTATTATTTATAAAAGACCGTTAAAGTATTCACAAATACAACACGAGGAAACAGATAAACAAGTCAAGGATATGTTAGAACAAGGGATAATAAGAAAATCTCAATCACTTTATAATTCGCCAGTAATGGTTATTCCAAAAAAATTACATGCGTCAGGAAAACAAAAAAATAGAGTAGTAATTGACTACAGATTTCTTAATGAAATCACAATTGACGACAAATTCCCGATTCCAATAATGGACGAACTTTTAGATAAACTTGGAAGATAGTTCACAACTCTTGATTTAGCAAAAGGCTATCATCAAATCTTAATGGACCCTATGTCGATACCAAAAACAGCATTTTCCAAGGGCATTACGAATACACACGTATGCTGTTTGGTCAAAAAAATGCACCAGCAACTTTTCAACGTTCTATGAATAATTTGCTTTAAGATCTAATCTACAAAACTTATTTGGTCTATTTAGATGACATTATAATCTACTCTACTTCATTGGAAGAGCACATTTTGTCACTAAATAAGGTATTCACAAAACTAAGGGAAGCCAAGTTAAAATTGCAAACTTTTCAAACATAGTTAAACCCATGACACTTAAATTAAAAATTGGAGCAAAAGTAGATATTAAAGATGAATCATACACATTCGGATACATATTCAAAAAATTAAAATTACTTATAGCATCTGGCCCCATTTTAAAACATCCAGAGTATGACAAACCTTTTTGTCTAACAACAGATGCCAGTAACGTAGCTTAAGGAGCTGTCCTAACACAAAATCATAAGCCAATATGTTTCGCGAGTAGAACTTTAAACAAACACGAAATAAATTACTCAACAATAGGTAAAGAGCTGCTATCAGTTGTATGGGCAACAAAAACAATCAGAACATATTTATATGGTAGGAAGTTTGAGATTTTAAGCGATCACAAACCATTAGTATGGCTAAACAATATAAATGAACCAAATATGAAACTTCAAAGGTGGGAAATAAAACTAAATGAATTTGATTACATAATCAAGTATTTACCAGAAACAGAAAATCATGTAGCGGACGCATTGTCACGCGTAGAATTAAACGAAAATTTATTAGGAGAGGAAGAAAGTCGCACAACTTGTGCAACAATTCAGAGTGCCCAAGAAAACAATCAAAGTTACATCCAAATCACAGAAAGACCGTTCAATTATTATAACAGACAAACTGAATTAATTAAGGGAATTGACAATAAGACAGAGTAAATTAATTATTTTCACAAGAAAAATATTAAAAAAATATACACAGAAATGACGAACGCTAGTGCAAAGGAAATCATAAAAGAATATTTATGTTTAAAAAAATAATGTCTTATACTTTCATGAAAATAAAGATTTTCCAATTTTTTAAAAAGCATATGTTGAAATACTAAATCCAGAAAGCAAAATAAGAGCAATGAAAAGTATTTTAAAACTAAAAGACTTACAAACATACGCAGAGTTTAAATTTAAAAGATCTTATATTAAATAGACACATTGAATTATAAAATCCAGGGATAGAAAAAACAACTTATTGGATTAAAGTGAAATTCTTCCATCCAGACTATCAAAAGATAATACAAAATAATCTAAACGAATGTCATATTTGAAACATGTCAAAAACTGAAAAAAAAAAAAAAAACAGAAATACGAAACTACAATTTGAATTTGAGCACCAGAAACAAACTACAGTAGAGAAAAATATATTATGGATTTTTATCCAATTGAAAACAAACAATTTCTATCATGCATAGACATATATTCTAAATTTGCGACATTAATCGAAGCTCAAAGCAGAGACTGGTTATCAGCAAAACGTGCTATTTTAAAAGCATTGGATTTAATGGAAAACCGGCAGAAATCAAAGCAGACAAAGACTCATCATTCATATGTGCAGCATAACAGCAGTGGTTAAGCTCAGAAAATGTAAAAATTAATATAACAACGAGTAAAAATGGTATATCAGACATAGAATGATTTCATAAAACTATCAACGAAAAATTACGAATTATTAACAGTGACTCTAACATAGAAAACAAACAGACAAAAATTTAAATCATATTATTCACATATAATCATAAAACTAAACACAAGACGACTAATAGAACACCAGCCGACATATTTATGTACGCAGGAATACCAAATTATTACACACAAGCCAATAAGAAACGACAAATTGATAAAATGAACGAAAAACAAGAAGAATATGAGATACATACAAGATATAGAGAATCACCATTCGTATAGGCAAAAATAACTAACCCATTCAGAAAGACAGGTACATTAAGGCAAATAGATGAAAAACATTATGCGGAAACAAATAGAGGTAGAAAAGTAACCCATTATAAATAAAAATTCAAAAAGAAAAATAAAACAAATGCAACTAAATATGTTAATTGCAGCGAACCAGAAAATGACAGGAATAAAGGCCAATAAACATCAATCATCTAAATCAATAAAGATATTATTAATATTACTTACATTCTTAACGGTAACTATCAAAGGCCAATATATTGAAAGAAATCCAATAAAAGCAAACAACGGGTACTTATATATAAAACGGGAGTAATGGAAAAACCCACAAATTATGAACATCATTGTTTAACGGTAAACTTAACAAAAATAGAAAGTATTTATAATAAGTTATTAATACATACAAAGGAATTTGAAAAGGAAACCAAAATCATTTATCTCATTGAAAAACTTAATAGAGAAATCAATGGCATAACAATATTAAAACGTCAAATAAGAGGATAAATAAACTTAGAAATACTTAATTGAATTATTAGATTCAGAAGATAAGATGAGCTAGAAGAAAAAAATTAATAACTTAGACAAAAAGAGAGTTCAAGTAAATTAATTAAATCATGTAATAGACACAATAACCAAATTAATTGAAACAATGAAAACGTATAAAACAAAAGAAGAAAAAAGCAAGAAGTTAGACATGCTAATTTTCAACTTAGAACATTTCAGATGGGAATGCAACTAACAAGATTAGGAATATTTTATCCCAAAACACTTAAGCATGATGCCTTATTAAAGATAGCACCAGACAAAATACTGAACGTTAAATCATCCACTTCGTTAAAATCTGATACAAAAGAAATTTACATTATATCACATATACCTCAAGAAATTATTAAAACACCTATTTTCGTTATAATACCATACCCAGATGAAAATAATAATATTCTAACAAAAACAATTCAGGAAAAATACTTTATAAATAATAATAAAGTATATGGCGCCACAACCAAAAATCAAATAATAAATACTTGTATAATAGGTATTGTCAAACAAGTATCAACAGAGTGTAAAAACACGAAAACAAATAACAATTTTCAAACAAATTATATAGAACCAAATGTAATCTTAACGAGGAATTTGCCGGAATTTATTATTAATCAAAATTGAATGAATAATGAAATCAAAATTAAAGGAAATAATATTATAAAAAATTTTAATTGTGAAATACAAATTAACGAAATTTTTATAAAATATTCAACATTAGATTTTACACAAAACATTTATGTTAGCAATAACGTAACAAAATTTGAACTTTTATCATATATTCAAACAAAAGAATTTGTAAGGAAGTTTTTTCTATGGCTTAGGTAGCTCAGCCTCTCCATGGCCACCTTACAAGAAATTCGTAATGTGCCGGGACTCGGAAGGGGTGGAAACTGAGACACTGTACTTGGAAAAATGGCCGCAAGTGAGACTAGGGCAGCACCGGTGGTCCGGTGGTCCGCCAAAGCGTCTTATGGCCGTGTGCTGGTCCCTGCTGGTTCCGGCTTGAATGCCCCTGGTATTGACCTAGGGTACACCAAGTGCGCAACCGGCATGCTCCGCTGTTAAACTTCGCGGGCTGTCACGGTATTGACCATTATTTCTGAACTTAGTTTCTTATATGTTTTATTTCGCAAATTGCTACTTTGTACACCTAATCCTACCAAGCTTCGCGCCAAACAAATTGTCGTAGGCCAGGACAAGCCTCGCGCCGACTCGCTTACCCGGACACCTCGCTGATCATCGTTCGTGGTTTTTCTCTATCCCCTTGGCCTCGTCCTCGTTCCTCAGTGGTTTTGCCCTCCGGCGTCTGGGCCTCCGTACTGCGTGTTCGTGGGCTCGCTTCTTCACGTGTCTACGCGCTGTGCAACGTTGGCTATCATTTGGCCCGCGGCCGTACTTGTTCGTTTCCAGGTCTCCCCACAACTAACTCCCCGGGGCTCATCGTGTCGATCGCGAGCTCGTCGCTGCCGACCCTTTTCCAGGCCTCGTTACATCGGTGGCGGCCGCTGCCCACGCCGTTTTCTTATGTCCCGCTTTGGTTGCGAGTGAATTTGTTGCTGCTTCTCCCTTACTCTACTGCCTGCTGCGTCTGCTGTTTACTGTGGCCGCTGCCCGCGCTGTTTTGCTCGTGCCATTCTGCTGCTGCGTGTAGCTGCGCTGCCGGTGTTTGTCTGGATTCTGCTGCTGTGTTGTCTGCGTTGGCTGCTCTGTTGATCGCTGCGACTCTTGCTCGTGTCGTTTGGCACGCGCCATTCTGCTACTGCGCGTAACTGCGCTGTCGGTGTTCTCTAGCTTCTGCTGCTGCGTTGTCTCCGTTATCTGTTATAGCAATACTAATAGCTACCGTGGTCTGCTTATGGTTGTTTAATTACAAAAATATAACTCGCTGTCTTCATATCCAACGCTATAAATTCGGTGTGGAATACTTAAATACTACAAATTATAATAAACCACCACCATACTTAATAAAACTTACAACTATAAAAATTGTGCATCGTCACAAATAATCAATGAACATACAAAATATAATAATGTACTTCTTATTATTATATATATATACATATTATTGTACGTAACATATAAGTTTAAAAGCTTACCCCAAACAAGTGTAAAATATCAGAAGCCAAATGAGCAAGAATTAATGAAGGAACAAGAAGTAACAAAAATATAACAATCGCCTGAGGACAGGCAAATTTTTTAAGGTTGGAGAAGTAATATCAACAAGAAGATCGCTGCCAATTTCAGAAGCTACTGCGCGCAGCGATCGCGCTAAAACACACAGTACGACATGAGCTGCCGTAGCGCAGCCAGCAAGCCGAATGACATCGAATTCGCCCACAATTCACAAAGCAACAAACGGCAGTCCACCGAGAGAGTAAAATCGCCAGATTCCAGATATGTTAAGTTGGTTGGATTTTAGCTGTTTGAACCCTCTATAAGTATGGATTCTTGTTGGTAATATATCCATCACCACTCCAAGCCACAAATGAATATCTCAAACTATTTGTAAACAATATCAAATCTGACAAAAGCCCAATTAATAATAATTGTAAACAATATCAAATCTCACACCAACACAATTACTAATATTTGTAAACAATATCAAATCTCACACCATCCCAATTATTAATAATTGTAAATTGGATTGAGAAAAACCCAGAAAAACCCAATCAGACCAGTGGAAGATAATTAATAAGTGGTTATGATTAGATAAGGCAGAAAGGATAGATCGTTTTAGTACGGGAATAGGGCCGGTTAAAGTCCGAACAAATAACACGAAATGGTCCATGAATTGAATAGTTGCTCGAGCAACGATCGAGGCTAAGTGGTGTGAAGTAACGGGTAGATCTCATTGGGACAGTTAAATTTATGCGACTCAAAAGTACTGATATGTCGATTTCACCGTTAAGTAGGTTAGTGATAAGTACAACTCCATGCATAGTTCTACAGTTCAAAAACGGTTCAATATAAACATACTTCGGTTGCATTATAGAAATAAAACCAAAACAAACGATAGCCACTGATGGTATATAAACTCAAAACATGAGCTTTGAAAAATAAGTTTGGTTTTAAAAGCTAACGCATAAGGACGTCTCACATTCATGTTAATTGTAATACTAATAAAATATTAATAACTTCAATAAAGTAATAAATTGCTATTTGGTGAAAATAGGTTTGTTTATTTTTTTACACTTATATAACGAAAACTTATTATAATATATATACTTTCAGCTTGCAGTTCTTTGGGTTGTAAACAAAAATCTGCGTACCAAATTTGGCGACTCCAGCTTAAGCACTGTGGAAGATAAACACATTAGTTTTTAGAGAAGCGTTGGGTCATTTGGGGGCGGCTAGAGTTGTGAGGATGGCATCCAAAATATAATATGAATTTGTTTAGCGGTTGTCATCATCAACCATGACACTTAGTTTGGTGGCTCTAGCTAAGAAATTGCGGAAGATATAGCGGTTTCTGTTTTTTAATTACGGGTGGCTTGGGGCGGGATGGGCTCCAAAACCCTAATTCATTGTTTGGGGTTCGTTAACTGTTTTCTTATATAATATACTATGCCATAGATTAAGACATTTGCAAAATTTCAAGTCTCTAGCTTAAATGGTGTGGAGAAAAGTTGCGTTATACAAACGAACAGACGGACGGACAGACACCATGACGGACATTGCAAAAACCCAATATACTCTTTACCTTCGGTTTCGTGTATAAACATGCAACGTACAATCTAAAATTTTGTTTTTTATTTATTTGCTTATTATTTGTTTGCTTTGTGCAGGTGACATGAAAATAAAAATAATTAAAAATAATTTTGGTAAAAATAATTAAGTTTAAAGTAAAATTTATAATTATTTGAAGATCTGAAATTAAATTAAGATACAAAATAGAAATAGTTAACGTTAAAGCCCTGGGAAATTCAACATGAAAATTAGTAGTCCAACATTTGTTGCATGGATTGGGAAAAACCCAGAAAAACCCAATCAGACGAGCAGAAGATTAGTGATTAGTGGTTACGATTTGATAAAGAAAAAAGGATCGAGTGCTTGAGTACTGCAGTTGAGGTCTCCGAAGAGATACTAGAATAAAGCATGTTAAAGTCAGAACATATAACTCGAAATTGTTCATGAATTAAATAGTTGCTTGAGCAACGATCGAGGCTAAGAGGTAAAAAGTTTCGGGTAGATCTAATAGGAACGTTTAATTTTATTCGACTTAAAAGAACTGATGAGTCGGGACTGTGATGCGAGCAAGAAGTATTACAGTGAGAAAAAACCTTGATAATTTGAGCGTGTATTAAACCCTTTTACAAAATTGTTTGATCATCTTCTTGGCCAAGAATTACAATACCCAAATCAACATTGAGGGTTCCCCTCCACCAGTAAACGAGCATTATGCTCAAAACGATTATAGAAAAAAAATGGAAAATTCCACAAATCAACAGACGAACAGTGAAGTGAGAAATAGAAAAAATATGAGCAACTTAGACTCTCCTACGTCTAAAAAACTCAAAAACAATTATTATGCTCTTCTCGATGAAGAAGAACTGCAATGTGACACTAAAATGCTCAAAAGCTTCGAGCAATATGTGCTTAACAAAAAGTTCATTGCGAACATAAGCGAAAGTGAAAAAACAAAAAATTCGGGAGGCGATAACGAGCAGCCTATGCTTCAACAAGTGCAGAAGCCACTACCGCAAACAATCACGATAAGAACAGCAATAACAACAACAAAGCTAATCAAACAATTAAACAAAATAATAATAAAACAAGTAGAAACGTTGCAGTCGGACGCACCCGACTGCGGTATACTCGATACCAGTAGTAAAACGATACGGATACGGCAGGAGTGTAGGCTGCCTCAAAGATTGTCTGGTGCAGATGGGGATGCCAAAAAACTATCTTCCTCCCAAATTTGGTGACTCTAGCTCAAAAATAGTAAAATTTGGTGGAAGGGGGGCTGGGGTTGGTAAGGGGGGGGAGTGGCATCCAATCTTTTGCTGCAGATCTATTTATGATGTCAATTGCTATCCTCAAACAGAACTTAATTGCTATCCTCATACCAAATTTGGTGACTCTAGCTCAAAGTTAGTAGAATATAGTGGAAGGGGGGCGGGGGCTATCTTCCTACCAAATTTGGTGAATTTAGCTTTAACGCTTTGGAAAATACACGCATTCCCGTTTTTAGTGAAGCATTGGGGCGGTTTGGGGCAGCTTGGGCAGTAAGGATTGGCGTGGCATCCAAAGTTTTTATGCGTTTTTTTGGAGGTTGTAATCACCTATCTTGGCACAAAATTTGGTGGTTCTAACTCAAAAACTGTAATAGATATAAGCATTTCTGTTTTTAAGCTGCGAAGGTGCTGGGGGCGGAATGGGTAGGTGGGGCTCCAAATCTTTGATGCAGTTTTTGGGGGGTCGTTTCCAGTTATCTACCTACCAAATTTTGTGACTCTAGCTCAAAGTTTTTATAAATTTGATTGGGGATCGTCAACACCTATCTTGGAACCAAATTTGATGGCTCTAGCTCAAAAACTGTAGAAGATATGGGCATTCTTGGTGTTAAACTGCGGGGGGATGGGGGCGATATGGGTGGGCGTGGCTCCAAAATTTTTGATGCAGTTTTTTGGGAATTATAAATAGCTATTTTTTCCCCAAATTTGGTAGTTCTAGCTGTAAGGGCTTGCGAAATAGCTGGATCTATCGATTTTGCGTTATCGAGTTTATCGATTTGCCAGCCCCCTAGCTATCGTAGAGCTCCAATCTTGACACTTTAATTTACTATACCATATATAAAGAGATTTGCAAAGTTTGAAGTCTCTAACTTGAAGGGTGTGGAAAAAAGTTGCAAACATACGGACAGACAGACGGACAGACACTATGACGGACATTGCACAAACCCAATATACTCTTTACCTTCGGTATCGAGTATAAAAAATCCGCCTATAATTATTTACGATATAGGTACGAATGTTCTCATTTAAAATTAAAGTGCATAATGAGAGAAAACAAACGCTGTTTGCAGATGATCTTAACATTTACATTAAAATAAAAGCCTTCTTCGAAAAAACCAAAGTTAATTTCCACACTTATACCCCAAAACATTTAAAAAAACAAATCTTACCTACTAAAAGGTCTCAATGGTAATACTAATTCAGAATGTATTCTCGGGGAGCTGTGTGAAATATAACCAAAATATAATATCGATAAGATCTACCCAAGTAAATAATAAAATAAGTTTCGCAAACATAGTTAGAGGAAATACAAACAATGACCAAACAATCTCGCAACCAAGCCAAACGAATTAACAAATTAAAGAGAGGCACTATTACTAAGTCTCCAAAATATCATTTAAAACTTTACCCATGAAATTAAGACTTTTAAAGAACAACTTAATGCACAAGCTGCAAGAATCGATACATTTGTGACATTGTTAGATTTACTATGACCTTTAACAGAAACAGGACACATCAAACCATATCAAACAATATACAAATTATTACTATCAATGTCAACTCTCTTATTAAAATAAACAGGAGAGAAGATTTAAAAAATTTTATAGATGAGCACCAGCCCGACATACTGTGCTTAAATGAGACAAAGCTTAATTATAGACATAATTTACAATTTGACAAATACAACATTATAGGAATAGATAGAACAACGCTAAAAGAGGGGGTGGAACTGCTATACTTATCAAAGACTCAATTAAATACAAAACGTGTAACAAACTCAAAACAAATAACCTTGGAATGCTAGAAGCATGCATAATAAAGTTACCAACTCCAAATAATAATAGCCTGTACATTGTTGCAGCTTATTTCCCTAGCGGAAATAATAACGAACATTTTGAAAAAGATATAAAAACTCTCTTTGAAACACTTAAACTCGAAAATAAGAATCATTTGTACGTCGTTGTAACCTTAATAGCTAACACTCAGATTGGGGAAAACCCACAAACAACCAAAAAGGGAATATTCTTAAACGCTGGTTGGAGGATAACTCGTTCTTATACAAATGCAATCTTTATGCATCTGAAAGTGATTCGTTTGAGAGCGCAAGTTCCTTCTTAGATATATGCCTAGCAGATTCATGATTACATATAAAAGACACAAACAGCACCACAAATTGTCTAAAAACTCTAGAATACGACAGCGATTATGCAGCCGTCCAGATAATGTTGTATAAAAACAAGTAGAAACGTTGCAGTCGGACGCACCCGACTGCGGTATACTCGATACCAGTAGTAAAACAGATTAAAAGAGAGCTGATTGCAATGGTGTGTGGATACGGCAGGGGTGTAGGCTGCCTCAAAGATTGTCTGGTGCAGATGGGGATGCCAAAAATCTATCTTCCTCCCAAATTTGGTGACTCCAGCTCAAAAATAGTAAAATTTGTGGGAAGGGGGCTGTGGTTGGTAAGGGGGGGCGTGGCATCCAATCTTTTTCTGTAGATCTATTTATGATGTCAATTGCTATCCTCAAACAGAATTTGGTGACTCTAGTTAGTAGAATATGGTAGAAGGGGGGCTGGGTGCTGGGGGCTGGTATGGGGGGGCGTAGCGTCCAAAGTTTTGCTGAAGATCTATTTATGATGTTAATTGCTATCTTCATACCAAATTTAGTGACTCTAGCTCAAAGTTAGTAGAATATGGTTTGAGGGGGGCTGGGGGCGGTTTGGGTGGGGGCGCCATCCAAAATTTTGGGTTTCTTCACTTCCAATCTTGGCACCAAATTTGGCAGCTCTAGCTCAAAAAATGTGGAAAATATAGGCGTTTTTGATTTCAAAATGCAGGGGGCTTGGAACGGGGGGCGTGGCTCCTAAACTTTCAAGCAGTTCTTTGCGGATTGTTATTAGCTATCTTCCTACCAAATTTGGTGACTCTAGCTCTAACTCTTTGGAAAATACACGCATTCCCGTTGTTAGTGAAGCATTGGGGCGGTTTGGGGCAGCTTGGTCAGTATGGATTGGCGTGGCATCCAAAGTTTTTATGCATTTTTTGGAGGTTGTAATCACCTATCTTGGCACAAAATTTGGTGGTTCTAGCTTAAAAACTGTAATAGATATAAGCATTTCTGTTTTTAAGCTGCGAGGGGGCTGGGGGCGGAATGGGTAGGTGGGGCCCCAAATCTTTGATGCAGTTTTTGGGGGGTCGTTTCCAGCTATCTACCTACCAAATTTTGAGACTCTAGCTCTAGCAAACACTTTCGAAGATACACGCACTACCGTTTTTAGCGAAGCGTTGGAGTGGTTAAGGGCGGATAGGGCAGTATAGCTGGGCGTGGCATTCAAAATGTTTATGAATTTGATTGGGGATCGTCAACACCTATCTTGGAACCAAATTTGATGGCTCTAGCTCAAAAACTGTAGAAGATATGGGCATTCTTGGGGTTAAACTGCGGGGGGCTGGGGGCGGTATGGGTGGGCGTGGCTCCAAAATTTTTGATGCAGTTTTTTGGGAGTTTGTAGTAGCTATTTTCTCCCCAAATTTGGTAGTTCTAGCTGTAAGGGCTTGCGAAATAGCTGCATCTATCGATTTTGCGTTATCGAGTTTATCGATTTGCCAGCCCCCTAGTTATCGTAGAGCTCCAATCTTGACACTTTAATTTACTATGCCATAGATAAAGAGATTTGCAAAGTTTGAAGTCTCTAACTTGAAGGGTGTGGAAAAAAGTTGCGAACATACGGACGGACAGACGGACAGACTGACAGACACCATGACGGACATTGCACAAACCCAATATACTCTTTACCTTCGGTATCGAGTATAATTACATAGATGAACCTTTTGAGATATTAAATGAAAAACACACAGGCAAACTTGATTACAAAAAAACCGACTGGCTTAAATTTCAAAACAAAGTTTTTCAACTTCTGAAAACCCAACCAATCACACCAAACAATAAAAATCTAGATAATAACGAGATAGAATGACACCTTAACAAAATAAATAAAACGATAGTCCGCTCCATTCATGCAATAGTTCCCAAATCTAAACCACCTAAGTACATTAAATCTCTTTTGAACCCCATCCTAAATCAGCTCTACATAGAAAAGAAAAATACACTTTGAATAATTAAAAAACATAACAGATTAGAAAATGTTCTTAGAATTTCGAAGCTACAATTTCAAAAAACTAAACTAAAGCTTATAAAAAAACTTATCATCGAAAACTTAAGTCTAGCAAAACGCAATCACTTCGAAAAAAAAAATTTAAAAAAATTGACCCATCAAACTCTCAAGACATGTTTCAAAAGGTGAAACAAAACTTCAAGAAAAAAAATAACTCAAGTTGCCAATGTTTAAAGTCCCCAACGAATGAAGAAACCTAATTCAAGATGCACATGTACCAGAAGACCTTGTCATAGAAGAACATAACGCAAATAACCTGATTATTACCGACCAAGAGAATATTCTCGATACAATTGGCACTTATTTCCAATCAATTCATTCTCCAAAGGAAAATTACCCAGATAATCCTAAGCACAACATGGCTGAGTTCTGTTTCCATAATTTTTCTGAAATGAAAAACCAATTCAAAGCAGTACAGACCAGAAAAACAAACTTTAGCAACCAAAAAAAAAATCAAATTCACTGAGTAGCGATCAATGCGAAGAATTATTTGTACAACATAACGAACTAAATTATATATTTAGAAACCTAAGAAGAACTATCATCAGGATTAAGAATCTCCCAAACTCTGCAATATTAGAATATTGTACATTATTCAATAATATGCTAAATCATGCATACTTCCCTAATAAATGGAAGACAGCCAAAATGGTTCTGTTCCTATAAGCTTACTCCCAAATATAGGTAAGGTTTTTGAGACATGTGTAAACATCAACATCAATGAGCACACCGCAAGTCAGAGTATAATTAATCACAAACAATTTGGATTTAAGAACAATCATTCCACAAATACACGCCATAAATTGCCTGGTGTCTGATGTCCATTGGAGCTGGAATCAAAAAAAATGCGTGGGAGCTTGCCTCATAGATTTGGAAAAAGGACTTATATGTAAACTAATTCAGTATGAGTTTCCTCAACACTTGATAATACTGATAAGTAATATGATAAGAAATAAAAAATTTATTGTTAAAAATTCCGATCAAACAAGTACAAGAACATTTGAATTGTTTAACGGACTTCAGCAAGGCACCGTGAACGCGCCAACAATTTTTAACATTTACATAAACGCACTTTTAAGCACAATGGAGAACATTATTGCATTCGCTGATGACTAAATAATATATCACAATTGCAAGACAGCTGAGGAAATAAACCACAAAGTTCTATATATGTTTAACAAATTGTCGCAATTTACAGAGGACTGGCACCTGAAAATAAATACGAATAAATGCGAATCAATATTATTTAGACCTCCTGTCAAAAAGTGCAACAATAATATAAGAAACCATTGGAAGAAGTTTTAAATAACCTAGGAGACAAATTTCTGTATTTTAATAAGCACGTAAACATTCAAATAACAAAAGAAAAAAAAGCATGCTTTCTGTTCAAAAATCTCTTTCATACAAATCACTTAAAAGGCAGAGTGGAAACCATAATGTATCAAGCTTAAATACGTCCCCTCCTAACATATGCATGTCCGATATGGTATAATATATCCACTTCTTAAATGGAGCGAATCAGAATCTTTGAGAGAAAATGCATAAGATCATGCACATCCATGCATAGAACACCAGATAGCGAATATACCAAATTTTACACAAATAGCCAAGTCTATAACGAGGCTAAGCTAATTAGAAAAGACAACTTTATAATCAGTTTGATACGTAAACATATAGAAAAATGCCTTACAAACGAGAATAGTAATCGTATATTGGCTCCTTTCTACACGGATGAAAACTATTTTGAAACTCTGCTTAACTAAACGGTTATGTTCCCCCTGAAGCATTTATATACCTAGACAAACCCGGAAAAGTCCAAAACCATGAAGGCATACCAATACTTCACCATAGATACAGAAGAGCGACAAATAAATCTATTGATTTAAGTAACACCATAACGGCTCATGAATAACGTTTTGATCAGGATATTTATAATAGAGATAAACTAGACTCAGCAAACATGCGCGGTAAGCTGTGGTGGCTGTTAGAAAATTAATATCGAAGAATATACCTTATACCTTTCCCCTAGCTTAACTTTTCTTTTTCCATTAGCTTTACTCTTCTTTTTGCCTTAGCTTTACTTTTATCATAAACAAAATCAACTATCAAATAGTAATGTTTTGTTTGCATTTTTCATTACAAAAACCAAATTTCGTTTCATATCTCTTTAAGCTGTAAAGACTTAAAATTATAGGAAAAGGATCCAATTAAAACTATTATTAAATTCTAGAGAGACCATTTGGGACTATTAGAGTAAGTCTATATAAATATGTATACTGAGGTTTATTGAAATAAAAACATAATAATAAATTGGCACAAATAAACAAAAAAGAAAAATAAGGTTTGTGACAAATACTACACCTTGCCTAATTCTATGGTTCAACAGGGAAGGAAGATTAATTAAAAGAAGTTTACTTGAATACGGGGGTAATTCTATCCCAGGAACCCAGTTAAGACTTCTGGTCGCAAACAGAAGAAATTTCTTTCATTTCTATCCTGGTGAATCCCGAATTGCGGGGACCACATACAAGATCCATACTCCAGGGAGGGACGTACTAGGGATGTATACAGCGTTTTAGTGGTGTAGGGATCATTAAACTCTTTTGACCACCGCTTGATGAAGCCAAGAACGTTTATGGCCTTATTGACCATCGACGATATGTGAAAATCAAATTTTAATTTGCTATCAAGAATGATGCCTAAATCTTTAATTTCAAAAACGCGGACAAGTGGTGAAGCATCAAGCAAGTATTGAGCAGTATGAAAGGTACCTCGACAAAAGGACATGATTTTACATTTTGAACAATTTAAATTTATTAAGTTACAACGACTGTAGTAAATTACATCGAGAGTCTTCAGTATAGGTGAAACATATCTTTAAATCATCAGCAAGCATATAAACACGAGAGTTAGTACTAACAGCACGAAGACCGTTAATAAAGAGATTAAATAGTAATGGTCCCAGGTGACTCCCTTGAGGAACACCAGAGGTAACAAAAATAGATTTGGATACTGAAGATTTAAAAACCACTTTTTGTGTTCGGCCATACAAGTAATCCGAAAGCCATGACAAGAGTTTTGCTGGAAATCCAATAATATCTAATTTATGAAGCAACAAAGAATGACTAACAGAATCAGATACCTTACTAAAATCTGTATAAACGACTTCAGTTTGCATTTTGGCCTGAAACCCTTTGATAACAAGCGAGGTGAACTCAAGAAAATTGGTGGTAATAGATTTTCGCCTAAAAAAACCATGTTTGTAACGGGAAATTACTGAACTATATATATATATATATATAGTGACATATTCAGTTCTTGCAGAACTCTCATGTCAACCTCCACTCCAATCCACTTATAATTTAAGCACACACACATGTCATATTTTAAGCAATAGATACCAGGCGAACAAAACTAATAACATAAAGCTATGCACCCGAAAAAGGCAAACCTTTAAAATCAATGACACCATTTGATCACGCCACTTCTGACAAAGTCCAAATGTAATTTGATCCTTGTACGAAGCCCAGTCCACGACTTCCCAAAACTTTCCACGCTTAACTGCTGAGCATTCATAAATTCAAACAAAGGGAACGTCGCCATACGAGGTTTCCTCAACGATCAAAACGCTAGCATAAGTAGAGTTAGAATTTACACATCAAACTGTAAAGGCGCGTTTAAAGAGACGAATAAAGACCTTTGGTTTTTTTTTTGTATTTAAATGACTTCAAACTTCTAATTGGCGCAGCCGGTAGGATACGCTTTTGAAATAGTGGAAAAAGTCTTTGTAACAAAGGATCAAAAGATCCTTAACTTGTTCAAGAGTCGCGAACTAATCAAAAGTGATATCCGCATAAGGACCTCAAAAAAAAAATTAATTAAATCTACGAAAACTTTTTTTTGGCATAAACAAAATATTACTGCGTAAACATTTTACAACAATAATAAAAAACTTTTAAAAATTAATTTTATAATAAAGTGCAACAAACAAACAAAAATAAATTCAAACAAAATGGCATTGCGAACCTTATCTGAAAGCAACTTAAGCCAAGCGCTAAACCAAATAAGACAAATACCAAGCTTTGGAGGAGAAGAAGAAGATCTAAGCGCCTTCGTCAGCAGAATCGAATTTATCATCAAACTATACCCCACCGATGACAACAGACAGCAAAACGTACTATTCAGTGCAGTGGAAATGCAGTTACATGGAGATGCACAAAGGACATCATTAAGACACATGGCTTCAGACTGGAACACCCTAAGAAATATCCTGATCAACACCTACAATACGCAGACACCTTACGAAGAACTACTCAGGAAGTTATATTACACCAATTACGGAGGAAGTATCCGTCAACTGCTGAAGCTGCAAATGATTTACTTGTTCCAATTAATAATTTTATCCACAATAATAATAAATTGTAACACTCAATCCATCGAAATTAATCAGATCAAAGCTCAAACTTAACAAAAACAGATGAAACACTTAATAATATATTACAGCAATCCGAACCTTTCAAATTTTTACCACAAATAGAATATTTAATAGAAAAACTTGACAGAGAAATGAATGGAATCAAAATAGTTAGAAGAAACAAAAGAGGTTTAATAAACATAGTAGGACCATCATATAAATACTTATACGGAAGTCTTAATGATGAAGACAAAACTGAACTCGAAAACAAAATAAATAACTTAGAAGAAAATAGCATACAAATTAACGAATTAAACAAAATTATAGAAGCTGTTAATCACGGGATAAAAATAATAGACACTATGTTAGAAGATTCACAACACGATAAAAAGATAAATTTAATACTTTTCAATTTACAACAATTCACCAAATACATTGAAGATATAGAAATGGGTATGCAACTCACAAGATTAGGAATTTTCAATCCAAAATTACTCAATTATGATCGTTTAAGAAATGTAGATTCAGAACATATATTGAATATAAAAACTTCAACTTGGTTAAAATCAGATACAAATGAAATCCTTCTTATTTCCCACATTCCAAAAACACTAATTCAAAGATCGTTATATACAATTATCCCATACCCAGACGAGAATAGAAACATATTGACCGAAGATATAAAAACCAAATATTATATCAACAATGACAAAACATATTCAGTAGACGAGAAATTAAAGCCAAATAAATGTATAGAAGGCATTATAAAACAAAAACATACAGAATGTAAATTTACAAAAACACATAAAAATTACGAAATAAATTTCGTAGAACAAAATGTTATAATAACATGGAATTTACCAAAAACAACACTTAATCAAAATTGTATTAATCAAAAAATTGAAATAAGTGGAAATAATATTATTAAGGCAATTAATTGTTCAATTCAATTAGAAGATATATCCATAACAAATGTACTTTCCGACATCACACAAACAGTTTACATAAGTAACAACATAACGAGAATCGAACCAATATCTTTCATACACACAAGACAAATCATAAAAGAACAAACTAAGATACACAATTACATGTTAATAATTGTCCTTACTATACTCGCAATATTGTTAATCGCGATAACTATATACTTAATTTTTAAATTTAAAAATATTCCACAACGTATGATTATAAAATATAAGAAAAACGAAGAAACAGTAATGGCAAGTGAACAAGAAAACAAAATCATAATTGATACAGAAACTAAAATGTACTCAAACATAACAGCTTGAGGACAAGCAAATTTTTAGGGGATGGGGAAGTGACATATTCAGTTCTTGCAGAACTCTCATGTCAACCTCCACTCCAATCCACATATAATTTAAGCACACACACATTTCATATTTTAAGCAATAGATACCAGGCGAACAAAACTTATAACATAAAGCTATGCACTCGAAAAAGGCAAACCATTAAAATCAATCACACCACTTGATCACGCCACTTCTGACAAAGTCCAAATGTAGTTTGATCCTTGTACGAAGCCCAGTCCACGACTTCCAAAAACTTTCCACGCTTAACTGCTGAGCATTCATAAATTCAAACAAAGGGAACGTCGCCATACGAGGTTTCCTCAACGATCAAAACGCTAGCATAAGTAGAGTTAGAATTTACACATCAAACTGTAAAGACGCATTTAAAGAGACGAATAAAGACCTTTGGTTTTTTTTTGTATTTAAATGACTTCAAACTTCTAATTTATATATATATATATATATATATATATATATATATATATTTATACTTGTATAAAAGTGCTGCAATTGATAGCATATATATTTTTTCAAAGACTTATGGAATAGCAGACAACTTGGATAAACCCCTATAGTTTTTGACGTTAGACTTAGAAGAATTTTTATGAAGTGGAATAATAAAAGATTCTTTCCATATACCAGGAAACACAGCTGAGTCAACCGATAAGTTAAATAATTTATGTAAAGGTTTACAAAGTGAATCCGCCCAGTTTCTAAGTCTACAACCTGGCACTCCATCTGGACCAGGCAAGAAGCCTGGTTTGATAGAGTTAATGTCACTTAGCAGCGAACATTCAGTTATAACTGGGACATATATGCTATTTGACGGTTGAACTTGAAAAGGATAGGAATTATTGCAATGATGAGTACTGGTTAAAAATACTCAGCACACAGATCAGCCACTGCTTGATCGGAACTTGCTTTTGTATTACCAAGGTAAACCGAGGATGGCAAGCATGAAGATTTACGTTTTGAGTTAACAAATTTATAAAACTGTTTCGGATCACGGGAAAAGTTTGATCTGCGTCGATTGAGATAATTGTTATAACAAAATGTGTTATCAGAAATGAAATTAGACTTTGCAATTATATACGAGGATAAATCTATAGTATTTCGAGATTTTCTAAATTTTTTATAGAATCTTGTCTTCACCTTTTTTTATTTTGATAGTTCCCTTGTAAACCAAAGTGGTTTGTTTTCACTTAATTTGAATTCAAAGTCCTATAAAAAATGGCAATGGCAGTTTCTATATCACTACAAGAAAAAAGGTGAGACCAATAAGTATGCAGAAGAAGAAGTTTATCAATCAAAAAATATTAGTTTACGAAAAATACGAGTCTTTAAGGAATTATTAGATGCTGTGCTAGGGTTAAGAATTTCAAAGGAAAGTTCTAAGGTTCGATCTTTTGTATCTTCAGGAAGCACTAGAGGGGATACTCTACTAACATTACTACAATCAGAATCAGAAACAAATATCAAGTCTAACAGTTTATTACTACAGTTATACAACCTGTTAAGTTGTGATAAGCCTAACTCTAAAAGACCATCGATAAAATCATCAGAAGTGGCCGGTAATTGCGCCGAAGACGTGTCATTCACAGACCATAACACATGTGGCAAATTAAAATCACCAACCACTATAAGTTGATCCATATCCGTCAACAACGACGATACAAGCTGCAGGGCATTCAGATGGGATATGTAAATGTTAATATCAGAATTGGGAGGAATATATGAACAAGTAATATACAGTGAGCGGCCACTAAATAATATTTTAACACATATGAACTCAATACCCGGGAGATCATGAGAATGAATCTGTTCAGAGGAAATCAAGGAGTCAACAGCACTGAGAACACCACCCCCCTTGCAGGAGGTGCGATCGCATCTGTACAAGCTATACTTATTAGGCAAAAAAAAGGTTTTAACCAGGTTTCTGTGAGTGCGACTTTTTGTGAGTCCAAGGATAAGCAGTTTACATATAGTTTAGAAAGTTTAGTGTTAAGGCCTTGAACGTTTTTATAGGCCCAACTTACTACTTTTGTTAGTTTTTTGTCGCCGAAGTTGAGGCAACAGGGTGGCTAACAGGCGGTGCACTTCTGATCCTAATACCGTTATTATTACTGTTTCGGCTATGCACATACTCTTTGACTATGCGCTGCGGCGGCAAAAACTTTCCAGAACAAATTGTCCAGAAATGTTCGGGCGGAACACTCAATTTGAAAGAAGATATGATTCGGTCTTGTTTAAATTAAATTTTTCAACAGAAATATGTGGGGAGTCTATTTTACTCTTAACTTAGGCACTTACATAATCCAACGAAGTGTCGGATGCTAGCCCAGACACGAAAATAAATTTATTCAAGGGCACAAGAACAAAAGGCTTGTGAGCCCCAGCACAGAAGTTAAGATATTAGGGGAAAGATTATTGTTGGGATTCCTTGCCGGCGAGTTAAATAACATTTACGGGCTAGCAATTGAAACCGTTGGGGGATTAATGAATGGTACCATAAGAGGTTTGGTGACCAAGGCAGGAGGGACATTGAGCGGATTAGGCCCCGAAGTATTTTCACGCTTCGGCGAATTAGTCAACAACTTGCCAGTTTTGAACTTCGACTCCAACTCTTTAAATGAGGTATGTAGGTTGATAATTGCAGTATGCATTGTTTAAAAAGGTCTGTCTCATGAATTGAGCAGACTCCTTCTCCACCTCATTACAGGACCCACAAAACCATTTCAAACGACCACATTGAAATCGATGATTTGAATTTTATAAATCAGATTGAGCCGATTGAGAGTTTACTTTTATAAATAGATTTTTTTTCTGCTTCTTAGTTGAACAAATCAGAAGAATTATAAAATAATAATCTAAAAATTTTGATTTAAAATTAACAATATTACCTTAAAGCTTATTCATTTTTGAATCAAAGTGCGTCTTCTTTACTACGCAAACGTAAACGAAAAATTTTAAACTTAAAATGCGCCTATTTAAAATACTTAAGTCAAGTGCGTTAAGTCTTGATTCAAGTTCGATTAAATTTTAGCGGCATTTGAAAATACTTTTTTTGATGTGTTAAAATCTTTAAGAGCGGGTATCTCAAGTGAATACATGAAACAAATTACGTGTGCCGACTAAAAGTGCCCATATACATAATCATACCACGCAGCTTTGCTGTTTATTTTATGCCCAAAAACAGCAACACAAGAAACAAGATAATATTGTATGTACGCACAAGCTTAGTTATTTGCAGGTGCAGGGTTTCAGGTTTGGCTATTAATTTGTTTTTCTGCAGGTGCAGGGCTTTATGGTTGACAATTATTTATTGTACTCATATAGGGAATAAACTTTGGCAAACATTGTATATGTGTTCCTATGATAAATTAAATGGTCACAAAAATTAATTGCCAATCTATTCATATTGAGTTTTTGTTTTGTCCGCTTTGTAATAGCCTATTTCCATTGCTCCGTTTCAGTTAAATTAACAGTCAGTTATGAAACCTGTTTCCATTGCACTGTTAACTGAACCTCCGTAAATAAATCAGCTGTTCGGTTTGTTTTGTTTTGGTTTGTAATAGCTAAATTTACGAATTAAACATGGAGCGAAATTTATTATTGCAAATTTGTTGTGCGTTATTGACACTTTTATTGCAATACATGCAATGTTTACAAGCTATTTTGAGTGTTATGAAGGAGCAATATAATTTTATAAACACAACGGCCTCAAAAATTGCGAATAGCAGAAAACGGAAGCGTCCATCTGAGTGGTCATTTGTAAGTAAAGTTTGCAGGCATATTTAAAAATTGTTTAATATTTCTATATTTATGTTTGAAATAGCAAAAGCATGGAAAATTTTGGGAGCTGGATGTGCCACACAGTAGTGATGCATTTTTTAAGGAGAATTTCCGGATGAAGCGAGCCACATTTAATATCCTTGTGGAATCGAAATTGTATTTTTATAACTTGACTTCATTTATTTTTTAAATTTGTAACCCTAAGATATGCGCATCATAGATGCCTTTTTACTTAGCATTTTAATGCTTATATAAAGCTAAACAAACGATACTTAAATTTATAAATTTTTCCTTAAAACATCATTCATCAAAACCAATATTTCTTTGATTGAGCTGCTCATGTCAGCAAGGGTTTTCTCCATCTTACTAAACATCTCCTCATGAGTTGCTGTGGAATCTTGAACAGCTTCCTCTAGCGACGTGACGGACCCGCTTGTCGATCTACGCCGCTTTGCCGGTGGCTCCCCAGCCGCTGGTGATGAGCGCTCTGAGCCAGACCTCTCCACTGAACATCTGTCCATGGATGCCCGATCCAAAAACGAACGCTCCAATTCGGTGATATTTTGATCTGACGTCGACGGAATGTCATCTTACCTTTTCAATCTTCAATCAGCTGTTTGGTGGTTTTTTCGGTGAAACATCGTGATGTTTTATCGAACAAGTGTTCAAATGAACTGGTTTCTCTTCAGTTATTCCTCAGTTAATATTTACGGTCAGTTATACTTCAGTTAATTCCTTATGGGAGAATACATGCAAACTGAACGTCAGTTACTGTTAACTGACTGTTAGCAGATTAACTGAGCAGTGAAAATAGGCTATAAGTCTTTGTGTATTTACGATTAAAGGCCTGTACGCAGAAGGCCCGTACAGCGTACGGGCCGTAATACACAAACTTTACTGACAGTAACGACAAGTGTTGAAAAATTCACATATTGCGGCGGTTGGTCGAATACTTTCTCTTAATAAATCGGAAAGCAACTGTGTTTCGTTGCTTGTTTACATTCGAATTGTACGCCGCCAAATCCCAATTACATATTTTTGGGGCACTGAGGGCAATGCCGCCAGCACTCCCACTTTTGGCGCTATGTTTAATCTTATACCTATAGCTATCGCGCAGACCTGCCCATGCCATCTTGCATTCACGTACTGCAATGAAAATACGAATATATTTTTAATATTATATTATTAAGTTGATTATTATGATCAATATACTTGCCATCTTTTCCCAATTCGGCGCCAATTTCGTCCCATGCGCTTTTTACTAAAATATTATTTGAGTGCGACTTGTTGGTTAGATCCCAGAGGACTGGCCGACACTCCATTGCCTTAATAAGCGCAATTTTCTCGCTCTCTTCTTCGAAATTCACGAAGCGGCTCTTCCGTGTTGACATTTTTTTAAACTTTTCGCTTCCGTAAATAGGTGCAGACAGCTATTTACGGCAGCAATAACATTTTAACATTTTCATTGTTCAACACTGCCTTACGGCCCGTAACTAACAGTGCTGCGTACTGCGTTATGTTATTACGAGCCGTACGCTGTACGAGACCATTTTTTTTATATGAAGTTTTTCAGTCCGTACGCTGTACGGGCCTACTGCGTACAGGCCTTAAGCCACAAAGGCCGTTATTCCTATTCAATATTTTTGCTCACTAACGCTGTTTTTGCAGCATAAACCATAGAGTTGTGTCAACACTGCTCATATTTTTCTTCTTTCATGTTGAGTGTTCCGCCTGAACTTTTCGCAACAATTTGTTCAGGTTCATGTATTTATAGATTAAAGTACTATTGCATTTTTTGCTATTGGCTTGCTAAGTGTCCGATTTGGAAATATGCATCCAAATTTTGATATATAGTGAGCCAAAATGAACAGAGCATTGCGTACTAGTTTATTTGTGTGAACAAATCTACAACACAAAGAACAAGAAAAAACCATTACAAGCCTCAAAAAAAAAAAAAACTTATGAGTGTTAGAACTCACTAGCGATGTGTTAACAGCCGTTTGTACATGTTTGATTGCTATATTATTGCATAAAAAAGAAAAGAATAGTTTATTGAATTTAGTTTTCCTTTCTCCAGTTTCTCTGTCTATTTTATTCTACTTAACTTTATTCCGAGCTTTCGGCAACTGACCTTTACAAATGCATCGTTGAATACACTTTCGTAATTTGTGTACATCTTTGCATTATTGTATAGCAAGGGCTGTTAGAAAGTGTCATAAAGGAAAAACTGGGAAGAGTATGTATGATGAGCAGCAGCAAAAGTGATATTTGACTGCCTTGGAAGACAAAAAGAGAGAGAAGTCTTTATTGTTGATTTGGTTGTTTTAAGTTAGAGCTTCTCACTCAACAAAACCACCTGCTGCTGACTTCTGTTATTTCTTTCATCACATTTAACTACGATTAAAACACACAAGCAAAGAAACATACCAACAAATAAATACAGGAGGAGTATTTGCAGAAGCCTGTTTATTTTTGCAATAAATAAGATTCTTGGATATGAACGATAGCTTGCCTGCCTTGCGTATTATATGACCTTTTGATACCTGTCCTACCCCACAAAATACTTGGACTAGCAACTGATATGCACCTAGCCAACCAAGTATCTTGAGCTAAAAATAAGGCTTCTGCAAGCACTTGTCCACAAAACAATTTTTCTTCCCCCATTATTGCGCTTGAGTAAAATAAAACAACAAGATTTTGTCTTCCAAGGCGGTTTTGCTATTGCTGATCATACATACTCTTCCCAATTTTTACCCTATGACACTTTCTAACAATCATTTGCATACAGTTATGTAAAGATGTACACAAATTACGAAAGTGTATTCAGTAGTGCATTGGTACATATGTAAATATTAGCGAGCGTTTGCCGCCGACACAGAAAGAGGAAAAACATAACATAACATAAACTTCGATAAGCAGGCACAGCAAGAAATATATGTATGTTTCAAACGCTCTTGCATACAATATGTAACAACAACTTTTAACCGTTCTTGCTGTCCGCTGACCCGCCGCCACTCCTTAAATCGACGAGCCGCTGAACGCAAAGGAAAACTGAACAAAACAACAACGTGCTGGCTTGTCGAAGCTGACACGCACAAATTACACAAAGAAAAAATACTCCTTGAACCAACATTTATATAATTTGAATATATATATTTTGTTTATGCTAGAATATAAATAATAAACAATTCTAGAATATAAACAAACACGTGAAATTGAAATTATATTAAAGAATCTCAAGTTTTGCTTTTCAATTGCACAAAGTATATATTAAGTTTATACTACCCTTCCAACTTGGACACATCGTTAGCAAGACTTTGTATTTTACAGTTATTCTCTGCCGCTACACCGATACAATCATACTCAGATGAATATGTATATGAAATTTTGCAGTCGGTCCACGGCTGCACGCTAAATATGTTCGTCGGTCGAGCTCGTTACTGCGCGGCACGCTGCATTCGCCCACTTTTCAGAGCGGCACGCTGCATTGTATGCATGTAGAGTAGTCGCTCGGAAATTAGAATCAGTTGGTTCCTGGGGTTATTCTAATTTCTGAATTATTCTAATTACTGGACGTTTTTTTCTATACAAATATGTTAAAAAATTAGTACATTTAGTGTAAAAAGCTGCGATAAAACTCGTTTTTGTTAATTCTTTTAAGATAAACAAGAAAACAAAAGTTTTAAGTTCTTATTTATTTGATCAACTTTGACCAAGAGCTCGTTATCACACATTGTGGTACATCATCCCAAGCTTTTTTAACAGTATTAATGCATTGCGGATTGAATGGGACTTCAAATTATTCTTCAGTTCACCGCGTTCAGCAATTAATTTGGAAAGAAACAAAGCTCTGTAGTTTAATTTGGCTAACTTAATAGGGTTCTGATCCATTGGTTGTAAAGCTGCTGTCACATTTGGTGGAAGGAAAAATGCAACTATATTTTCATCTTCACTTCGAAGTTTCTCAACTGGTGCATGAGCGGTGCAGTTGTCAATAAGCAAAATAGCCTTTGGAGGCAAATTATTTTCTCGAGAGAAGCGGATCACCTGCGGATGGAAAATAATTTAAAGCTACTGATTATAAGTGGTAGACACAGCATTGAAAATTGATTCTCTCTTTGATTTTATTTAGGTTATTGCAGATGGCGTCACATTAAAATCTAGGGCTAGCAGCATCCCTTGCACGCCTTCGTCTAGCTTTTCTAAAAATTTAATTTTTGTTTCCAACTTTATCGTATTTTTTTACGTTTATTTAACATCTTCCTTGACATATTTTCAGTTTTAAACCAGCACTGCGAAAACACGTTCAACAGTTTCAAGTTTCACACAGAAATGAGCCAAAAAACATTCACAAATGCAACGAAACAACAACAAAGAACGAATAACATACGTATAACGGGGATTTCTCTTTTTAGTTTCATTTTGCCAAAGCACAATAAAACGAAATTGGCAATTCCTGTGCTCAGAAAAAAGGAGAAATACATGTGGCACTCAGGGATTGCCGCGGTAAAGCTATTGCACGGAATTTTTTATCAATTGATGCAATGAGCTTTTTGTTTTTGTTTTTTTTTTTATATTTTCTTAAATATTAATTCAAGTTACACTTTTTTAGCTTGGTGCAAGGAAACAAAGTTTCCTTGATATATTGTTATAAATATTTTTTTTATTTTTATTATTTTAATTATTATAGTGTTACAATACAACACAATACAATGTAGGCTATTTTGTATTGTTTGTATTTGTATCTTTGAAATTGTAGGTTTATGGTAACTAAAATAGGAAACATAAGTTTGAGACTTGATATCCTCTAAATATCTCGAAAATACTGGGTCAATGGTGGTCCCAAATTTTTTTGTTGGTTCTTTTAGATCATTATTCATTTGCAAGTTCAATTTCACCGAAAGGAAAGATGTCAATCCTGTGAAAAAAATGATGAAATCGTAAAGTAAAATATGAATTTTAAATCAAATTACCTATCCACAAACGATTTTTCTGCAATACTTTGACGAAATTTCCTTTGACGTTCAGAATTTCATACTGCTTTTCTTTTTTCATTTTTTTTTTTTTAACTGTCTGACGCTAAAAATATGCCCTTTGACGATCACAATTTTTACTTTTTAGCTCTTTAAGATATTCTACTCTATAAAAATAAAAAAGCTATGTATAAATAATGGGTATATATAATTAGGTATAAATAGTGTTATGTACACACCAAACAAATTATTCGTTAAAAACATTTGAACAAAAAGAACGTTATTAAGAGTTTGATCATCGAACTCCGCGCGATATACATTAACATATATATATTTAAAATATCATATACATATACTTTCCCTGCGCGGCATTAATGTGTATTACCTACAAAAAAACAAAATTGGTACTAGATACTACACGTGCTTGCTTATAAATATATATGTATATATATATAAATATATAAATATATTCATTCTTCATTACGTATGTATGTATCTATATCATTTAAACCATTAAACCACATATTTATATATATATATAAATATATATATATATATAGATACATATAGATACATACATATTGAAAATTTAAACTATATATGAGCGTGTGTTTGTGTGCATAAAAGAGTGCTACTTTTAAGATCGCTCATTTTAATATCAAATTTGTGATAAGAATTACAATAAAATGTATGTATGTATGTTGAGTACTCACTCATTTTCTTTCACTATTTGCTCACCACTTTCTTCACTAACAAATGCACTTTGTTTATTCATATTTAAATCACTTTTTTACAAATTTTAATCGTGCAGCTATTCACCGTTATATACATGTGTATACTTTTTCACAAACAGCTGTTTAGCTCCGATTTCGGAGCAGCGAGCTTTCTTCAGTCGTACCATATACATACATACAAGTTAGGCGAACGCTCAGCCCAGCTATTCACTGTTGTTCATAGTTACACCTTTGTATACATATATACATGTATACTTACATACATACATATATGTACCTACATGTATACTTACGAGGCGCACATGCGGTAAGTGTGGCATTTAAAAGATATGATAGAAACCTATACACCTAAATACTTTCTCATAAACAGCTGTTTACGAATTCGTCAGATTTCGGAGCTGCGAGCTTCGTACAGTCAGTGTTATGCATTTTTGTTACGGAAAGTTTTGCGTTTCAGAATTCCTTGATTCGGTCCCCACCCAAAGCCTGCGATAAAAACTATGCAATAGCTTAAAAATTTAAAATAAATTTTGTGTTTGATGGCAATTTGGGAGTTTCAACGATGGTTTGCCAGTGACTCCATTTGTGATAACAAGCAGCGCAATTACTTTATATGGCTATGAAAATCATGCGTATACGTTTAAAAGATACAATTACTTTTGCATTTGAATACAGCGGCTTAAGTTTTTCAGTGTCATGGAATAAAGTACAAAATGAGCGCAATTTAAATGGTTGCATCGAGAAAATTTTATCATTCGTAAGTTCGATTCAACGTTAAATATATTTTTGGTCGCAAAAAACCGTGATTTATTTGTAATGATAAGGCAGCTGGGAGAGCGCAACCTTTTTTTTACCATGAGCACTAATGAATTTTGCTTGCCAAAACCTATGCATATGTTATACAAATTGAAACATAATCAAACAGGTGTTAGCGCATCGCCCGTGGTGTCGAACACTCATAGAATATTTCTTTTGATTAGTTAGATTGGCGTTTTACTTAAGTACTACTTCTGCTCTGCTTTGGTTTTTTGCGATCGAGCGATCACAATGTTTAAAATGTTTAACGACCCCCCAAAAACTGCAACAAAGTTTTCGCAACGTTTCTACTTGTTTTATATTGACGTGTTGGCCAATGATATGTGGTCGAAAATGGGTTATTGCCCAGTGAATTGCTGCAATTCTAGTTCTGTTTTATTCTTGTTGCTTTCGCTTTTTGTGAATGAGCAAGAAGCATATGCTACGGGCAATTGTTTAAATCCGTATGAAAAACTGCTCCGAAAGCTAATTTACTTGCATACCAACCGACTCCGCCCCCAGACCCCCGCGCGTTAAAAACAGAAATGCCTATATCTTCTACAGTTTTTGAGCTAGAGCCAATTTGGTGGCAACGATCCCCAAAAAAATTAAAAAAAAAACTTATTGTAACAAGCCCATCCATAATACCCTAGCCGCCCCAAACCTCCCCAACACATCACTAAAAACGGGAATGCGTGTATCTTTCATAGTGTGTAAGCTTGAGTCATAAAACTTGGTAGGAAGATAACAGTTAATGACCCCCAAAAACTGCATCCAAGCTTTGGAGCCATGCCACCCCGTTCTCCAGCCCCCTGCGTTTTGAAATCAAAAACGCCTATATCTTCCACAGCTTTTGAGCTAGAGCCACCAAATTTTGTGCCAGGATTGGTGCTTTAGAACCCAAAAATTTGAATGCCGCCCTTCACCTATAACGCCCCCAGCCCCCCTTCCACCATATTTTACTAACTTTGAGCGTGAGTCACCAAATTTGGTATGAGGATAGGAATTGACATCATACATATTTCTGCAGTAAAAATTTGGATGCCACGCCCTCCTACCACGCCCAGCCCCCTCCCACCATATTTTACTATTTTTGAGCTAGAATTACGAAATTTGGTATGAGGATAGCAATTGACATCATACACAGATCTGCAGCAAAAATGTTGGTGTTACGCCCCCTTAGCGCCCCAGCCCCCCTTTCCATACTTTTAACAAATTTTCAGCTAGAATCACCAAATTTGGAAGGAAGATAACTTTTTGGCATCCCCATCTGCACCAGACAATCTTTGAGGCAGCGTAATCTGGTCTCTTTTTCGGACGCAACCGACTACGGTATACCCGATACTAGCAATAAAACAGATTAAAGATACCTGATTGCAAAGAGGCGCCGATTCGGCAGGGGACTACGCTGATTCAAAGAATGTCTGCTGTAGATGGGGATGCCAAAATGCTTTCATCCTTCCAATTCAAATGAATCCAGCTCAAAGTTCGCAAAATGAATTTAAAGTGTGGCTGGGGGTGGTGTGGACAGCGTGGCATTCAAAATATGTATGTATCTCTCTGTGGGATGTCAATTGCTATCCTCCTACCATATTGATGACGTTAGCTCAAAAGGTGCAAAAAGGATGCTAAGCTTAGTATGGGTGGGGGTAGCAACCAAATTTTTGCTGCATATCTGATGGGGTCGCCAATAGCTATCCTCCTAACAAATTTGAGGACTCTAGCTCAAAGCTTATATAAGATAGTGGAGGGGTCTTGGGCGTTATGGGTCGGCATGGCATCCAAATTTTTGCTACAGATCTTTGTGGGATATCAATTGCTTTCCTACTACCATGTATGGTGACTCTAGCTCAAAGCTCTTGTTATAGGAATGGAAAGAAAGGCAGGGACGGTATGCTTTGCTTTTTTCATCACCTATCTTGGCACCGAATTTGATGGCGCTAGTTTTAAAGCTGTGAAAGATTTCAACATTCAAGGGAGCTGGGGAATGGGGGGCTTGAGTCCAATAATATGATGCAGTTTTTTGGGGGTCGTTTTCAGTTATCTTCCTATCAATTTGATGACTCTCGCTTAAATACTATGTAAAATAGACTCATTCACGTTTATAGCGAAGGGTTTGAGCGGTTGAAGCTGGCTAGGGCAGTATGGGTGACACTTTGCCATAAATAAAGACATTTGCAAAGTTTCAAGTCTCTAGTTTAAAGGGTGTGGAAAAAAGTTGCGACCATACGGACGTAGAGACATACAGACACCATGACGAACATTGTGCAAATAAACACTCAAGGAGTGTATGCAGTGACGGGCGTTAGGAAAACTTTTTTTTGCTATTGTTGACCCAATGGTTTCAACATTGTTTTAGTTCCAAATTAAAATCTAAACTGTTAACAGCAAAATAAACGCCACATATGAACGTTCAAAAATTATGAAAGTAAAAGTATTATTTCTATTATATGAAATTTAAATATATAAAACATATAAAAAAGCTGAAATGCATGACCTTGGCATCAATATTTTGTGTATGATGTCAATTGCTATTCTCCTACAAAATTTGTTGACCCTAAATGTTTGGGGATAGGGGATGGGTTAGACAGACATTACGACGGAAATTGGACAAACCCAATATACTCGTTACTTTCGGTATCGAGTATAAAAAAATTAAGCTTGAACTTAAGTGCATAAATATAAAATCCGTTAGAAAAGAATAAATTAAATATATTTATTTAAATTTAAGAACCAAACATTATGTTATGTAAAGTTAGTAAACTATGGGTGTATCCAAATCATTTCGGTTCTTCATCACCAACCCTGGCACCAAGTTTGGTGGCTCGACTTCAAAAGCCGTTGATATTATATGCGTTTTTGATTTCAAAATGCTAGGGTGCTGGGGCGGTTTATGTGAAGGCCTGTGTGGGTGGATGCCACACCCACCGATACCGCCCCAAGCCCCTCTTTACAAACCTGTTACGGTTGCGTCCGACGGCAACGATCCTACCTGATTTAAGTACAGCTATTGGATGCATGTACATATGTTTTATTTATTTTGATAATAAAGTCAGCACATTTTTCGTCTGAATCGGCTAGAGCATCAATCTTTTGCACCGGAGAGTAATAGATGGTGATGCTTTGCTACTGTCCAGAATCTATTTTGGGCATTTTCCTAGTCGGCTTTGGTGAATTAGTGCCGTCGGCTCTGCTCGTTCATTATGCTTGGTTTTCAGTCTAACACCTTGAAAAAGTTGACACTCTTGCGATACGGTCCCACGTGCGTACGGTAAAGCGAACTACACAAGACTTATTGCCTTTTAAATGCCTATAATTTTTGTTGATCCAGATGATCCGGAAACGAGCTTTAATTTTTACAGCGAAACCACGTTTTTTCAAGGCGTTTGTAGATTTACCATCTCCGGCTTATTTATCCATATTTTTCATTGAAAATTTTTACTGACCCACTTAAAAAAAGTAGTTTAATAATATGTTATTCAATTTGATAATATTATGTTTTTCATGTCGCCGCAAAGAAATCACAAAAACATGATATGTTCGAATTTAAACCGCCCCACCTATCCTCTCCTTCTTAAAATTTCCCAAATGTTAGATAATGCCTAATTGTGTAAATAAACTTACTTGTATTTCTAGAAGAGTGGACATCGCATGAAATGCTCGGCTTGTCAGCTGATTGCACATCAGAACTGCATTTCAATCGTCAATGAAAAGACTCAACTAGTGTGCAAGCCAACTTATCGGGATGTTGGAATCCGGCTGTATCGGGAGCAGACAATCACCCAACACCACTGGGTGCACCGCAAGGTGGAAAAGGGGAAGTGCAAGCAGTGCAACAAGGCTGTGCAGAGCAAGCTCTTTGGATCCAAGGATATTGTTTCTTTATCCTGCGCATGGTGCCAAGAGGTTTACCACAACAAGGAGTCGTGCTTTGATAAGAACAAGATTGGCGAGGAATGCAGCTTGGGTAAGCTCATTTCTTATTGATTTAAAAGCGTACTCAGCAAAGAGCCGAGCAACCAATACAACACAAACCGTGTGTACATAGAAGTTAGCAGAACATAAAAGATTGCGACGACAATAGTCGTGGTAAAATATTGTTAACGAGAAATAAGCGGCAGAAACATCATCACGCTAAACTGAAAATTAAATTAAGGCAAAATAACATAGCTTTTCGGCAAATGCAATATTAAGGTGCTTGCCGCGTGCCCCGTTTTCTTACCATGTACCGTGATTTCTTCTTTAAATGCACTATTTCAATCACCATAACTGGAAACCATAGGTACACGTTGGATTTAAAACAGAACTGTAGAAGAGTACCTTGTAGTCAACACTAAGAAAAGGGCGAGCATGATTAAGCTAATGGAGGCTTTTGTTTTTCAGTTTGAGGTGCGTTCTCTTAGCTTCAATGTGTCGGCGCCATGTAAGTCGTCGATCAAGGTTTACGTCCAGATACTATATTGGGCATCTGGAGCGGCTGAGAATGGCAGTATCATCAGCACAGGTAGAAGTTTTCAGCCTGGTGATAACACGGATTTCTGCTGTGAACAGCACGTATAGTGTTAGTCCGAGTACGCTGCCTTGTGCAAATACTGTGTTCGTCATATATTGAACTGTTATTCTTACTAAAAACTTCCTGTCGTATAGGTATGATTTAAGCAGTATATGTGTGTTGTTTGGAAGCATTCTTTTGATCTTATCTATCAGACCTTCCAACCAAGACCGAAGGCTTGAGAAACATCCAGAAATATCGGAGTGCAGTATATTCGTTTTTCGAACGCATCTCGTACATCTGAATTTATTAGATTGACTTGTTCAATGGTGACGTGCTCTTCACGACAGTACAATTTGCACAGTAATAATTCATTTTTGGGGCTATAAGGTCACAGTCTGGAGATATTTTTGGGTTCAATTGCATTTTAATTATTTTTGCCATTTAATTCGGGTAAAACTTGATTGATTTGATGCAACTGGTAGTACAAGGTATTTGTTGCTAGGTTGTTGAAAATTATAAACACTTTTTAAAAGTGAAAATATTTGTGCTAGATCTTTCTTCATCGCTGTGGTCCAAGCTGCCTGCGGGGATACTAAAAGGCATTACTGTTTCTATCGGTGAGCTGGGTCAAATCTCCATGTTAATATTTTTTGTACTGGTGAATGATAATTACTCAATATATCGGCGTTGAGCGATTTTCTTTGTTTTTTAACTTTTTGGTGAGTTTTCGTGTGGAGTTTTTATACTCGATAACTTGGGAAAAAAGTATATTTGATTTTTGCAATGTTCGTCATGGTGTCTGTCCGTCCGCATGTTCGCAACTTTTTTCCTTACCCTTCAAGTTAAAGACTTGAAACTTTGCAAACGTGTTTAACTATAGCAAAGTAAATTAAAGTGTCAAGATTGGAGCTCTACGATAACTAGGGGGCTGGAAAATCGATGAACTCGATAACTCAAAATCGATAAATCCAGCTATTTCGCACGCCCTTACAGCTAGAACTACCAAAATAGCTACTAACAACTCCCAAAATATGTATCTAAAATTTTGGAGCCACGCTAACCAATTCGCCCCCAACTCCCCACAATTTAAAGCCAAAAATTCCAATATATTCTACAGCTTTTGAGCTAAAGCCATCAAATTAAGTGCCAAGATTGCAATAGCCGCCCCAAATCACATCAATGGTTCGCTAAAAACGGTAATGCGTGTATCTTCCATTGTGTTTAAGCTTAAGTCCCCAAATTTGGTAAGAAGGTCAGTGTTTATGACAGCCAAAAAAACTGCGTCAAAGTTTTGGAGCCACGCTCACCCCCGTTCACCAGAGCCATGCAATTTGAAATCAAAAATGCCTATATCTTTAACAGCTTTTGAGCTAGAGCCACCAAATTTGGTGCCAAGATTGGTGATGAAGAAACCCAAAAAACTTGGATGCTGCAGAATACCCATACCGCCACCAGCCACCCTTCCACCATATTCTACTGTGAGGAGCCATATTTGAAATATAGCGCCTCAAAAATGACGCGTTGGAGCAGCTCAGCATTCGGACCTGCGATGCGGCGAAAACACAGTCTTGCTCGCTCTTACACTGGATGTCAGCGCTAAGGTACGTGTTTGACTCATGGGAGTCATAAAAACACGTACCGTTAACATCGCTGGTGCACTCAGAGGGTCTAGTGATCACCGTCACACCAACGGCAGGCGTGATCGGCAACAAACAGGAACCGTTGTTGCTAGGCAGAAACTACTAGAAAAACGATCAAGTCCCGTTTACCCTTGGCGCGACATTGACAACGCCGACAGGCCCCAGTCCAGCGAAGCAGCAGAAAGTATTAAATGAGCCGTTCGCCACAGGTCTGGGTCGCAATCGACGATCGAGAGTAAAACTGAGAGCGGAGTGAACCGAAAATTAAGAACGGAATGTTTTAATCGTGAAAACCGACAAGGAGTGCGGAGTTATATGAAAAGTGATCAGTGAAACGAGCAAGGACACGCTTGACATGCATCAAGGATATCGACAGGGAGATATCCTTAAAATTAGCTAATAACTCTGAAAACGTGTAAAGATTATCGGTACGCAAAATTAAAAAGCCTTGTGGTGTGTTGAAACTGTGTAGCAACCTCTAGCCCAACTGAACACCAGACTAGTGAGCCCGGCGAAGGACAGATATAGCTAAAGCCAGAGCCTGAGAGTAGGAGCAACTAGTGGTGGAATCCTTGCGGTGTCAAGGGAGCCATTGTAGAGCCTGGCAAAGATCATGTGTTGCTAGCTTAAAACCTCGTCGAGTAGGCGAATACTACGTCTGGGTGCAACGGCGCGGCTAAAGCGCCAGCAGTGCTAAATATAGCCACTTAACAAGAGCCTTGTGCAGTGTCGTACGATAACAAGCCAGATAATTAACATATTTAAGTGCATGACAAAATTGTATAACCAAACAGCAGTTTAAATCCAAAAATATATGTATTAAACTAAAACAACTCGTGTAATTATTGCCGAAGCCAACAAAAATATAAATTTGTTGGCACGTTCCCATCACACCGCGAGAGCTTAGCCCGGCTAAACACCCGTGACAGAATTAGTTTCGTTACACTACTTACTTTGGACAAGAGTCACCAATTTTGGTTTAGGATAGTAATTGACATCATACATAGACCTGGAGCAAAAATTTGGATGCCAAGCCCTTCCATACCTCCTCCAGCCGCCTTCCCCTATATCTTACGAGCTTTGAGCTAGAGTCACGAAATTTGATATGAGGATAGCAATTGACATGATAAATAGATCTGCAGGAAAAATTTGGATGTCACGCCCCCATACCATCCTCACCGAGCCCCACCTATTACAAGCTTTTAGCTAGAGTCACCAAACTGTGTAGAAGGATAGCAATTGACATCCCACAAAGATCTGAATAAAATTTTTGGATGCCACGCCCTATACCGCCCACAGTCCCCCTTTTCCTACCTTCAACAAACTTTGACCTAGAGTCACCAAAGATATCTTTTTGGCATCCCTATCTGCATCAGACAATCTTTGAAGCAGCGTATACACCTGACGTATCCGCACTCCAATGCAATTAGGTCTCTTTTTATGTGTTTATTATCGGTTCCAAGTATACTGCAGTCGGTTGCGTCAAACTGCAACGTTTATACATGTTTAGATTTTGGTTTGTCGACGGTGATCTTGTTAATTGTCATTCTCGTCGTAGGCGCCGCTTTTTAAGAACATTGTTAATGTGTGTTTTCTGTTTGAGGCGTGGAAGTGCGAGCTGCGGTGGCGAAGACTGATTCCAGAGTGTTGTAAATTTGTCATGTCAGCTTCATCCCCAGTCGATATCGAATCGCGTTAACTGCGTGGCTAGATGCCTAAGTGAAGGCGTCACCCAGCTCTTCCCTCTAATTCCAAGCCAGTTTGATCGCGTGACCCATCATTGTTATCTAACGGAAACTTGCGTCAATTTAGTTAATGCGTCTCGAGAAGTATAAATATATCTTGTAGCGTGTGCCTTGGCCAGACTGAGATATGTACATCAGCAGAATTATCTACTTTACAGTGGCTTTAGCTTAGGGCTGCCATAAATCTACAGAAGTTGACCGGGACAACTTTGCAATTTTTTTTTTTATTTTTCAACTAAAAAAAGTACACAAATTAAACATTTTTATTAGTTGCCGTTTTACATATATTCAAGAAAAAAAATTAAAAACAAAATAACAAATTGTTCACAATTATACAGTATTTAATGCACAAATAACTTAATAATATTTTCTTAATCAAAACTAGTTTTTAATCTTATAATGAAAAAAGGAACTTAACATCAGTCTATGAATTTTTAAAAAAATTTATTAGCCTTTTTATTCATTTTTATGGCTTGGCGCATTCATATTCTCCAGTTTTTTTTGTTTGCTCAATAACATGCTTTTGCGTTTTAATATAATTATAAAACTCTACGCATGTCATAGCATAATTGAATTTGCATTGCATGATGCTTTCTAAAGTGGTTATGCTGAGCGAGTTTCTTTCCTTACTCCATTGTGAGGAAATAAGTGAAAATAATTCGCTCAACATTTCCATTGTGTCCTGGAATAGCGCACAGAAATTGAACTAGTTTTAACAAATTGCATTTTCGCTCTTTCTCTTTAGTATTTATAAAAAAATGCTTCCATTTTTCATTCATGTCTTTTAAATGCCAATTTTCGTTTTGATCCCCAATATAAGATTTTAAATAGTTAAACTCTTCAAAATCATCGTCAGAAACTGTTATTTTTAACTCATTTAAATAAACAATGGACTTCTTATCGTCTTCCCATTTTGGTTCATTTTTTAATAGCATCCAGCTAAAAATTTCATATTTCTCTAACGGCTTACCCCATTGCTCTAAGTATTTCACAATAATTGTAAAGAACTTATGGTAGTCTCTTTCAAATTGTTGAACTTGTACAGCAAGAAGAACATTTCCATTTAAATTTTCAAACAAGCCCTGCGTTCGATTACCAATAAACTCTTGATCTAATCTTTCTTTGAAGATGTTGGTGGTTTCAGTTATATATTGTGCAACTTCTAATATTGAAACATATTTTTTTTCAATTTTTTTAATTTGTTTTTCAATAAGCAAGGTTTGACTATGAACAAAATGCAAATAAACTTCGGCGAAAGGGTTATTAAGGAAATCAATAATAGCTTTTGGTGCATTTTCTTCGGCTGCAAAAAAATCTTTAAGAGGCTGCCAAAGTTCTAAAATACGCTGAATTGCAGGAACTAAAGATAACCACCTGCTCCTTGAATGATATAGAATTGAATTATACTCTATTTTAGCATTTTCACAAAAACGTTTCAATCTTTCAGTTCTTACAGTGTATATACAAAAAAACTTATAGGTTTTCAATACGAAGGACTCAATATCAATCGTTAAAACATCTGCTGATTTAGATACCGCATTATGGAGAATATGTGCTGGGCATCCTATTCCTTCTATATCTTTGTGCAAAATGTTTTTTTAATTGTAGAAAATATTGTTAACTCCTCGTCTTCCACTTCCTCCAAAATTTGTGTTGGTGTTGTCTGCGCCAAATGCCATAAGGTTTTCTAAGGGAAAATTGTACTTTTTTAGAGTGTCTACGCAGAAAGAAGTCACAGTTTCTGAGGTTTCATTTGGCAAACAGGTTAATTTAAGTAACTTTATTTGCATTCCTTCTTCCTCTGTAAAGAAGTGCAGAAGTAAAGGAAACAATTTTTCTGCTTTGTGGTTGCTAGCGTCTGTTGAGATTCCATAAAAAACCTTATTTTTGGTAAGCGTTTCAATCACTGTGTTAATCGAATGTGGCGCCAAAACACTTGTAATGAGAGCCGTTGCTTTAGTTCTGGCTGTAAACATTTTTGCAGCGATTTGCGAATCCGGAAACAAAATTCTATTTAGTTTGGTGGTACAATCCAGAGAGCTAAAGGACTGGTGATGATTGACTGTTTTAAACGCAGTAGTTAACTCTGCAAGACAAATCAATTCCTCTTGCTAGAGTCCTGCTTAACCAGAAATGTAGTCAAATCTCGCGAAGTTGTTGCCACACCCAATCTTGATATGTGTTTCGTGCTCTTAACTTGGTCAGCAACACTAGACTTTCCGCCATGGCTGATTGACAAATATAAATCACAAACAGAACAATAAACTTCATGCTCGTTTCGCCCTCTTTTTATAAATGACTATTCTGTTGTGTACGTGTCTGAAAATTTACACTTTCTTTTTGGCATTTTCCGTAAAAATTTCTGAAACAATACAGTTTAAACAAATATTCAAAAGGAAAACATAAAATTTTATTCCAAAAGATGGATTTCCAGTACAGAAAAAGCTCACACAACAGATAACAACTTGACACAAAACACCAACTGCGGCAAGACGAAATGTTATTTGAATAAGAACAGCTGTTGCTAGAGAATGAAAGAAATCTGATCGACTATCGATTAAAAAAATATCGACAAAACTGGCAAGAGATGGCTGATTACATTTATATTCATTTGCAAACATTTATTTTAGTTTTTATGCACATACTTAAATTTTTTCGATAATATTTTTGACCGGGACATTTTTACTGTGCACCGGGACACAAGGACATCAATCTAGAAACCGGGACATGTCCCGGAAAACCGGGACGCATGGCAGTCCTACTTTAGCTCAATGTGTGAGCTAATATATTTTTTTGTATCTGAGTCAAAAAACTGTGAAGTCCACTTACCGATTTATGTATTTTGGGTAAAGTACATTTATTAGAACACTCGGCGTTTGTCAAAATACGTGAAATGTTTTTTGCAACTGCAAAGTCAATTGATCAGGTAGTTTTTTGGGATCTGTAGGCTAGTATATAAGTCTGTCAGGATAAACGTGGTCAAGCTGCTTGTTTGCGTTTATAGTTGCATCATAGATCTGCTTTTTTTTTTTTGTGGTCACGAGACAATATCCCAGTGTTGTGCGTGGCATTATAGTCTCCTGCTGCTATAAAGCGTTTTCCTAGAAATATGAAGAGTTCCAAAAGTTGGTCATCAGATGGAATTATGAGGGTGGCAGATTACACCGTCTCCAGTAAATTGGTCACCACTATCCAAACGTATAATGTCATTTAAGTTTTTACCACATTCTATCTTTCGTTATTGTTTTTCTTAATCTAATAAAATTGTTGTTTTTTTATAAGCTGTTACTTATTTAAACTTAAGCTCTTAAACATAATCGTGTAAAGTATTTTTATAATTGTATTTATGTTAAACCTGCCTATTTTATGTTAGTGTATCGATATATTGTAAGATAGTATTTAAGTACCGATGTTAGTTTTAAGTGTTAAGTTTTTAAGTGTTAAGTGTGGTTTGGCCACACTTAACTGATTTCGCTCTCTTTTCCGGTTCCCCTGATGTCAAGCGCACGCAATTGCGTGCAACCAAGAAAGGAAACATTTATTATAAATATAATCTTTAATCGTTTTACGAATAAATATAGAGTTTACAGCTCAGAAGTGGGATACGCCCAACGCCCAATAAATATTCAACGCCCAATTCACAACAATGGGCCTGAATAAGGATGAAATGATAGAACTGCCGAAGGCACACAATGTGGAAGTGCCGCCGCTGTCAACGATAATACAAATACGCAAACTAGTGTCAGAATTGTCAAAGTCTGCTGCCGACTCGCTGCCAGCCGTCCCAGCGTTAACTTTGCTGTCGACCAGATCTGCTGCCGCCTCGCTGCCTGCCGTCCCAGAGTCAACTTTGCCGTCGACCAGACCTGCTGCCGCCTCGCTGCCTGCCGTCTCAGCGTCAACTTTGCCGTCGACCAGTTCTGCTGCCGACTCGCTGCATGCCGTTACAGCGCCAACTCTGCTGTCATATGCTACTGCCGCCACCTCGCTGTCTGCCGTTTCAGCCTCAACTCTGCCATCATATGTTCCTGCTGCTGCGTCGCTGCCTGCCGATCCAGCGTCAACCTTGCCGTCATATGCTACTGCCGCCACCTCGCTGTCTGCCGTTTCAGCCTCAACTCTGCAGTCATATGCTCCTGCCGCCACCTCGCTGTCTGCCGTTTCGGAGTCAATGTTACTGTCAACTGTGCCGGCTTCTGTCTTGCCGTCTGCTGTTCTGGCGGTCACCCCGCTTCCCGTGTCTTTGAACCTGGATGAGCATTATTTAAACAAAAGGAAGTCTTCGAATTGCAAAAGCAAATTGCGAGTTTGGAACAGCAGATCGATGTGTCTCCTGGCGTCCCCAGTCAGCGGGTAACAGACATTAGTGTGATCGAGTCCATGATACCGCGGTTTTCGGCAGACAACGCTTACGATGTAAACAAGTGGATCAGCGACTTGGAGGACGCCTGTGAAATACTCCAACTGGATGACCGTTTGCGATTTGTTGCATGTCGTCGGCTGTTGGAAGGCACGGCGGCAGTCCTCATGCGTACACTCACTGTGCGCAGCTATGAAGAGCTAAAGGAAATCTTAATAAATGAGTTCGGAAGATCAAAGAGCACAGAAGAAGTGTACGCAGCCCTGCGGAACCGACGTCTTAAGCCTGGAGAGGGATACCTTCGGTATGCCATCGAGATGCAGGAGATCGCCATGAATGCCACAATTCCGGAGGCTGAGTTGGTGGATCTCATCATTGATGGACTCCGAGACAACTCGTCGGCAGTGGGCATGCTGTATGCAGCCAGGACCGTGTACGACCTGAAGACGTTCCTGGAGAGGTACGAAAGACGTCGAGTCCAATCTACTGCGGGTAGACAAGTGGCTGCCGTTACCCAGTCTCTGCTTCGACAACCTGCCGCTACTAGTGTCCCACCGCAGTCTACAACTGCCGTCCCTGCCGCGAAAGTTGTGCGGTGCTACAACTGTTCCTCGTTTGGACATTACAAATCCCAGTGCCCGAAACCAGCCAACTCATGTTTTAAGTGTGGAAAAATGGACCATATTTATAGGAACTGCCCGTTTAAAATTGCGAAGGTCATCGCTTCCAGTGCTGCCGCTGCTGACGACGTCACCCATACGAGTTGCAGGGATACGTTAGTTGATAAAATTGAACATCTACAGATGGTGAGTGTTGCCTTTGTGTCAAATCAAGTGAAAAGCAGTGAGTTTACAAAGATTTTCTCTCTCCTTGACTCGGGTAGTCCTAAAAGTTTTATTCGACAATCCGAGGTGCCTTCCGTATTTAAATTCAAACGAACACCGTTGAACTGCCGTGGTTTAGGAAACCGTCAACTGGTGTCTCTGGGAAAAGTCCCATGTGCCGACCGCCTATTTAATCGAACAGTATTAATCAAATGTGATGTACTGCCTAACAGTGCCACAAATCTGCCAATGATTTTGGGCAGAGATTTCTTTGAGAAAATGAGTATTAACTTATGTAAATTTAAAATAAGATACTCAAAGAGTCAATTGTTAACCTTTAATAAACCGCAAGTAAATTGTAACATGAAACTCACTGCTGTCCTTAATTCACTTGATTTGTGTAGAACAGATGTCAAACGCACGGTAATCCCAAAAGAGCCAACACGGTCGCTTAATGAAAATGAGTCTATGCCTGCCGAATCACAATCGTGTACCACTGAGATAAATAATTCCGTCATGTCTGAACATTCGCTGAGTGATGCCCTAGCGGCTATTAATGCAATTGAGTTACCTGTTGTTAATGAAGATGAATTTAATATAGAGTCTACCCTGTCGTCAGAACAAGCTGCAAAGCTGCAGTCTGTTATTTCCGCCTCTTATGTTGATATCCCTGCAGAACTGATTAAACCTACTAATTACGAGATGAAAATTGAATTGACAAGTCAGACCCCCATTTTCTGCCGTCCCCGCCGACTATCCCATCACGAGCGCAACGAAGTGCGCCAGATATGTGATGATTTATTAGAGGCTGGCATTATCCGTCATAGTAGTTCTCCTTACGCTTCCGCTATAGTGCCCGTGAGAAAAAAAGATAATGCCTTAAGAAAATGTGTTGATTATCGACCGCTGAACAAAATTACAGTCCGTGACCACTTCCCTATTCCGCTGTTAGAGGATTGCATCGAACACCTGGGGGGTAAATCGTTCTTTACTGTACTAGATTTAGAAAGTGGATTTCACCATGTTAAGATGCACCCTGATTCGATAAAATACACTGCCTTTGTAACACCCGACGGACAATTTGAGTACGTTCGCATGCCGTTTGGACTATGCAATGGCCCCCCAGTTTTCGCTAGATTTGTGTACTTTGTGCTGAAGGACTTAATCAATAGAGGCCAACTAGTGATTTATATGGACGACATCTTAATTGCGTCGAGTGATTTTGAGACCCATCTGGAAGTGCTTGAGGAGACACTTTATACCTTACGAGTGAATGGGCTACAACTTAAATTGTCAAAGTGTCGTTTTGCGCACAAAGAGTTAGAATATTTGGGGTATTAAGCAAACTCTTCCGGTATCACCCCGAAACCAGCTCATCTTCAAGCCATAGAGAGTCTGCCAGAACCTCGGGATAGGAAAGAATTGGAACGTTGTTTGGGTCTCTTTTCTTACTTCCGCCGTTTTGTACCCAACTTTGCCAAAATTGCCTATCCGATGTCGCGTCTGCTGAAAAAAGATGCCCCTTATGTTTTCTCTGATGAGTGTCTTGAATCCTTCCGAACACTGCAGTCCAAACTGATAGAGTCACCTGTGTTGTCTATTTATAACCCGAAGTCAGAAACCGAATTACATTGTGATGCTAGTTCCGCCAGTTTTGGAGCGATGCTGCTGCAGAAACAAACTGATGATAAGTTTCATCCTGTGTGCTGTTTTTCAAAGACCGCTTCCGCCCCAGAATACAAATTGCATAGCTATGAATTAGAAACCCTGGCCATTGTATATGCCTTAAAGCGTTTTGAGACATACCTGAAGTTTATACCTTTTAAGATAATTACAGATTGTAATTCGTTAGCGTTAACACTGAAGAACGGTGGATCTTCCGCGAAAATTGCCCGCTGGGCATTATTATTGGAAAATTATAATTATACTATTGTACATCGGTCCGGCATCTCTATGCCCCATGTTGATGCACTTAGTAGGCTAGACACTTCGGCATATGTGGATGACTTGAACCTGGATTTCCAATTACAACTGACGCAAAACCGTGATCCAGAAATTGTCAAACTTCGGAGTGTCTTGGAGAACCAAGAGATGGCTGGGTTTGAATTACAAGATGGTGTTGTGTATCGCCGATCACCAACCGACGTACTTCAACTTTATGTCCCTGCCGAAATGATTAATAGTGTCATACGAACCGCGCACGAAAAGCTAGGTCATTTGTCCACTGAGAAATGTTGTACGCAGATTAAAAAACATTATTGGTTTCCCTATATGAAATCTTACGTTAATAATTTTATTAAAAACTGTCTCAAGTGCATTTATTATTCTGCTTCCGCTAATAATAATAACGCTATCCTGCATTGTATTCCGAAAATTCCTCTGCCGTTTGATACTCTTCATATTGACCACTTAGGACCCCTTCCGTCAATACAGTCCAGGAAAAAATATCTGCTAGTCGTTATTGATGCCTTTACGGAATTTGTTAAATTGTACCCTGCCGCTACTACGAGTTCCCGAGAAGCATGTCACACTCTAGAGACGCAGTATTTTCCAAACTTCAGTCGACCCCGTCGAATTGTTAGTGATCGAGGTACGTGCTTCACTTCCGCTGAGTTTGCTGATTTTCTGCAGTCCCGTCATATCGTCCATGTCAAGAATGCAACTGCCTCACCTCGTGCTAATGGTCAAGTGGAACGCGTCAACCGTGTCTTAGGTCCCATGCTGGGTAAATTGGCTGAACCATTGGATCATGCCAATTGGGTGGAACAACTTCCGAAAATTGAGTTCGCCTTAAATAATTCAATCCATTCCACAACTAAATTTACACCCTCCGTCCTTCTTTTTGGTGTCGAACAGCGTGGCGCTGTTGTAGATGAGCTGACTGAGCATTTAGATGATAGATTGATTGATGAAGTGTCCCTAGTAGATGCCCGTAAGATTGCTTTGCAGAACATTGTCAAATCTCAAGAGTATAACACAGAGTACTTTAATAAATATCATCGACCGGCTGTTAATTTTGAAGAAGGTGATTTTGTCGTTATCAAAAATGTTGATACGACGGCTGGTGTAAACAAAAAACTCATTAAGCGATTCCGTGGTCCCTATGTCATCCATAAGAAACTTCCGAATGATCGGTATGTCATCCGGGATGTCGAAGGCTCCCAGCTCACACAACTTCCGTATGACGGTGTGCTGGAGTCAACAAAATTAAAATGTTGGCTTACTCCTGATGAAAATTGTGCTTTTGACGTTTGACCGCAGGCAATACCCACCGTCTGGTATGGCCCTGAGCCTTGTACGTGGTATCGAGGTCGATTCCGTTGTCAGGACGGCCGAGTTGTAAAGTATTTTTATAATTGTATTTATGTTAAACCTGCCTATTTTATGTTAGTGTATCGATATATTGTAAGATAGTATTTAAGTACCGATGTTAGTTTTAAGTGTTAAGTTTTTAAGTGTTAAGTGTGGTTTGGCCACACTTAACTGATTTCGCTCTCTTTTCCGGTTCCCCTGATGTCAAGCGCACGCAATTGCGTGCAACCAAGAAAGGAAACATTTATTATAAATATAATCTTTAATCGTTTTACGAATAAATATAGATTTTACAATCGTCTATGTTATATAAAAGGTCTATTTGAGTAAAATTTTTGAATTCTATGATCTTTCTTGGTAATCTACCCTAAACCAGTTCGTAAGGACAGTTAGCGTCAACTATCGTCTGAAAAGTATTAAAACAACAAGTGCAATAATTCAACCATATGTCCCAATCGTCTTTGTTAATCGAAATATTCTATCGATTAAATCAATGAATGTTCGATGACTTCTTTAAATTATTTCTGACGTCTGGTGGTGATGTGCTGTTTAGTGTATATTATTGGTATTCATTTACTTGCACAAGTCATTTATAAGCGAGTTTATATTTTCAGTACCCATGTCCGTTATGAACGTCTATATAGAAACGTACTTTAATAAAAAGAATTCAACTATTCCTTCAGCAACTGTTTTTGGGCTTTTGTCTGTTACTGGTATTGTAACTAGATATTTTTGTTTAATAAAGAATTTGAACTAGTGAATAGTATTTTCACAAACTTTTTTAGGTCATTATTGCTAATGACTTGAAAGACATTATGCTCTTGTTTTTTCTTTTGTTGTTTTATTATATCATCTGCGCAGATGTATTCCTCTCGTCCTTATAATCTCGTTCAACCTTTATTATGTTCCTTTTTATTTCTACAAGGGAGTCAATTTTTAAAGTTTTCTACCTTAAATTGGTATTTTTCTCAATCTAGTCTCGTTCTTGTCAGTTTCGATGTTAGGTTTTCATTGAAATAAAAGTTTTAGTGGTCTATGATCTGTTTTTACTAAAAAATTCATGCCGTGAACAATAGGTCTGAAGAAGAACTGTGCGCGGGCCTTTTTTCTGAAGCCCGAATTCTGCTTAAAAAGGCCCAGCCTGGCCGGCAAGACTTGTTTTTCATAGAGGCCCGGCCCGTTCCCAAACAATCACAAATTTATTTATGCATGTACATTTAAAAAAAGTTCACTGTTGCACGCTTAAGGCCTGTACGCAGAAGGCCCGTACAGCGTACGGACTGAAAAACTTCATATAAAAAAAATGGTCTCGTACAGCGTACGGCTCGTAATAACATAACGCAGTCCGCAGCACTGTTAGTTACGGGCCGTAAGGCAGTGTTGAACAATGAAAATGTTAAAATGTTATTGCTGCCGTAAATAGCTGTCTGCACCTATTTACGGAAGCGAAAAGTTTAAAAAAATGTCAACACGGAAGAGCCGCTTCGTGAATTTCGAAGAAGAGAGCGAGAAAATTGCGCTTATTAAGGCAATGGAGTGTCGGCCAGTCCTCTGGGATCTAACCAACAAGTCGCACTCAAATAATTTTTTCTCGAAAAGAGCTTGGGATGAAATTGGCGCCGAATTGGGAAAAGATGGCAAGTATATTGATCATAATAATCAACTTAATAATATTATATTAAAAATATATTCGTATTTTCATTGCAGTACGTGAATGCAAGATGGCATGGGCAGGTCTGCGCGATAGCTACAGATATAAGCTCAAACATAGCGCTTTACGGGCCAAAAGTGGGAGTGCTGGTGGCAGTGCCCTTAGTGCCCCAAAAATATGTAATTGGGATTTGGCGGCGTACAGTTCGAATGTAAACAAGCAACGAAACACAGTTGCTTTCCGATTTATCAAGAGAAAGTATTCGACCAACCGCCGAAATATGTGAATTTTTCAACACTTGTCGTTACTGTCAGTAAAGTTTGTGTATTACGGTCCGTTCGCTGTACGGGCCTTCTGCGTACAGGCCTTTACTTAGCAGTGAGCAATATAGCAAAATACTTTAAGCAAATCGATTGTACTATCGATCTACATTAATGATAAAATAAATGCTGTTTCCAGTTCGTGAAATACTCAAAAGCTATCAGTTAATCAAATTTTTTTTCATAATTTTGTCGGCTTTTTTCGGGCGTGTTTGCTTAGGCTTCACTTAGACCCTTTTTTTATTTATTTATTTATTGTCACCTATGAGCAGCTGACAAGAAATTCAGATTAATATAAAATAATTATGGTTAAATTACTTAAATTACAAGTAATAATTGAAATGATATTTAAATCTGAAATCAAATGAAGGCAAAAAGTTAAAAGGTTAACGTTAAAGCTCTGGGAAATTCAACAAGAAAATTTTTGGTCCAACATTTGTTGCATGGATTGGGAAAACCCCAGAAAAACCCAGAAAAACCCAATCAGACCAGCGGTAGATTAGTGATTAGTGGTTACGATTTGGTAAAGAAAAAAGGATCGATTGCTTGAGTACTGCAGTTGAGGTCTCCAAAGAGACAAGGGAATAAAGCCTGTTATAGTCAAAACAAATCATTCGAAATGGTTCATGAAATAAATAATTGCTTGAGCAACGATAAAGGATAAGAGGTAAAAAGTTTCGGGTAGATCTAATTGGAATATTTAATTTTATTCGACATAATAGAACTGAAGAGTCGATTTCACCACTGAGTAGATTACTGATGAATACTACACCATGCATAAGTTCAAAAGGGGAGGAAGATTAATTAAAAGAATTCTACTTGAATGCGGTGGTAGGTCTATCCCAGGAACCCAGTTAAGACTTCTTAGCGCAAACAGCAGAAATTTCTTCTGCACAGATTCAATTCTAACCTAGTAAATCCCGTATTGTGGGGACCACACACTAGATCCATACTCCAGGATAGGACGTGCTAGAGACGTGTATAGAGTTTTAGTGGTGTATGAATCATTTAAACTCTTTTGACCACCTCTTGATTAAGCCAAGTACATTTATGGCTTTATTGACCATCGACGATGTGTGAGAATCAAATTAAAAATTGCTATCAAGAATGCAGTGGTCACAGTACAATTCCCGTGGTGTAGCCGGACTTGGGGTTGCGCATTCTTGCTATGCTCGGTACTAGCTCGTCGGATCGGTCGAAATTCTTCCTCACCCAACTACACAGTTACACTACCACAATAAAAATATTAATGCGCGACAGAATACTATAGGATTATCTATAAACAACCAAAAGAAAAAATAGCATGTTTATCCATAACAAGAAATAAAAGGAAATCAGATACCGACGCAATCAAATCGAGAATATGTTTATGCTAATTATGGTCTATAAGAGAAGCTAGAGGTGTTAGTTGCTCTCTGTTTGTACCCACCCGACCATGACAACTGCTAGGTTACTTGCGTTGTCCCTATGGCATCCTATGAAGTTTCGGCATGATTACTTAGCGGATATATATTAAAAGATTAAGCGGTCTTCATTTTCTTCTTGTATGTATTCATTTCTTCAAATTCAACTTAATTTCTAGGTTCATTATCAAAAATTTGTAAATCACTCTCGAGACTGGTGTTTCCATTATAAATTCATTTATATTCTCTAACAATATTCATGTACGTGTCTAAAAGTATCTATTAAACTATTTTTTTTAAATATATGTCGTTACACTTATCCATAAAAAAAAGAAGAATTTTAGTTATAAGCATGACTGGATAGGAAGTGGTTAGCCGTGATCTTTTCAAATAAGATAACAAAAAAAAAATGTAATAGCTGTTTATGTGTACGTATAACTCCATGTATAGATAGCAAAATTCAATAAGATCAGATTTACTCACAAATTCCAATTGTTTATACGTTTTACTTTACTTGTGTAGCATCACTGTATCGTTGCGCCCAAAGATGTTGATGATGTTGTTGTTGTTGCTCATGTTAATTCTGTTATACAAATAAAATGAATATAAAATTACTGCATATCTATGTATGTACATGAATACTAATTTACATTACCATCGGCCACCATCACTCCTAAAAAAATCATAATTACTTAACTTAACAAAGGGGCTTGCAGTCTTAATTAGAATTTGACTTAATACTATACCAACTATTGTTTGACATTACTGTAGCAGCGATTTAACTAACATATGTTCATATTAATGTGCTCAGACTTGGCCTTGAACGTGAAATTTAATAGCGGTGGAAGCGAATCATAGAAACAAGAGAAACTCTAACGTACTGGTTACCTCTCTAGTAGTAGGGAACTGCCGGTTCTGGGACACTTTAATTACACCCATTAATTTGATTTTTTGACAGCTTAATTACCCCCCGCTGATTTTATTTTTGACCCTTTTATTACCCCCGCTGATTTTTTGACCCTTTTAAAAAATACCAAGGGTGGATAACAAAGGATTGAGAATTTCATCAGATCAAGCGTGGACACCTATAAGTGTAGCAAAGCCAAAGGAGGGTGGATAACAAAGGATTGAGAAGTTCATCAGATCAAGCGTGGTCACCTGTGAGTGCATCAAAGTCAAAGGAGGGTTGAGAACAAAGGATTGATAATTTTGTCAGTCAAAAATCAAAACACAGTCAAGGTTGGTTAGTACATCATAGTCAAAGGAGACAACATTCCTATCTCGCATTGTTATTAACAATAGCAGACACAAGCACACCAGGATTTGTGAGAATCGGTGCTCAAAGGATCTGTTTTGGCTATTTTACTAAGAATTGTTAGAGACAATTGTGTGCCTGTTAATATGCTTTACAAAGCACACCTGCATGCAATAAAAAATTAATTTTTATGATAGTAAGAATCAGTGAGCAAAGAAAACAAGGATAGAGTCTAGTGAGTGCCTGTTTGATGTGCGTTGTTTTGCACACCCACAAGCAAGCCATAAACAACGAATTTCGTGATCGTAAGGGTCAGTGAGCAAAGTATGGGAATTTTCTTTCGCAGCAGCAGCAACAAGGTCAATACATAGATTCTTAACAAGAGTATTGATACTTGTAGACAAAGATTTGAAAGTGTTAGAGGGAGAAAGTGTTAAAGAGATAAAGTGGTAGAGGGGGAAAGTTTTAGAGGGGGATGGTGATCCTCCGTATATAAGTATAATAAGACACGTCCAATCATGTTATTCTGTACACGATCGTCTATGAAAAGCAGGTGAGGGTGCCAATTGATTGGTCCCCTTTATCCATAAGATGAATATTCTCAACCAATCCTGTAGCCATAGCATTTGAATTTTTAGTGCCATCTCTTTCTTACATTTACTCAACTTTTTTAGTGCGTACGTTTCTAACCTTTGTTTATTTATATCTGTTTTATCTATTAGTCAATTGCTAGGAAAATCTTATATCCTGTATTGACTTCAAAATCAATAAAAGAGATAGCTTTGGTTAAATAAACGATCATTAGCTCTAGAAGTTTTCAAGAGTGTCTTTTAAAATTTTATCTTCTGTGTTTTCAAACTTTTGTTTGTAAATATTAAAAATTAAAACACATTAAAATGTCTTCGAACGCGATTAAGAAAACTGTTTACACCACTGCCTCCCTTAACGCATTAGCAGAGTGTTTCAATACAGATGCATCTCCCAAAACTCCAGGAACCACAAAAAAAGTAATATGCAGTACGGCCTGCCTAAACGCTCTAGACGAGTGTTATTCAAACACTTCCACCACCCCTACTATGAAAAACACAGCCTACCTCAACACTATGGCCACCACTTCCACAAAAACACCCAGCGCCATCACCTCCCATTCTACGTGGTGTAACACATGTAAGATTTTTGTACTATTTTCAAAGTGGAATGGACATTTAAGATCCAATACCCACAAAATGCGTGTTTTTATACCTGTGAATAGTGCTGTTAAGCAGATTTCAGGTGGATTTAGCATTCTTACGTTATCGTTTGATAATAGGCGTGAGAAAATTCTTGATACTCAAGAATTCCTCACTGACGCCTCATCGGAGCTTATTCCAATAATAGCTAATGTTTTATCTTTACACACATCGTGTAAGATAAACTTTGAGCTATTTGCGGAATACATCAAATTCCATCAAGACGAAATGGTGATGCAAATAAAGTCACACAAAACTCCTATGTGTGTTCTTACATTCGGATGTAATATAGAAGAGGTCTATAATCTGCATGCCGAACTCATTCGACAAAAAATGGATGAGTTCCAGGAAAGGGACAGCGGATGGACAATGACACAGATTATTAGATTGGAGTCTAATCTAAATAAATACACTCCATTAAAAGTTGCAAGCTTTATTGAAACTCCTAAGGTGTTGAGGGTTAAAAAGGCGATTGTAAATGTTAAGAACAAGGATGAATATTGTTTTAAATGGGCTTTAATATCAGCCTTGAATACAACATACAACGCCAGACATCTTGAGAGATGTGACAACCGTGAGATTAATATAAAAAGCACAAAAATCAATGTGAGTGATAAACTTACAATAGATTTTACGGACTTGGAGTTTCCGCTCCCGCTGACACAAATCAAAGTGTTCGAAAGCCGGAACTCTACTCTTAGCATAAATGTTTTTGGATTTGATGAGGAAAAAGGAAAGGTAGTTGGCCCGCTCTATTTAACGGAGGTTGAAAGGGAAAAGCATATAAGTTTATTGCTTTTGGAGAGTGATGGACGAGCGCATTTTGTTTGGATAAAGAGTTTATCAAGGTAAGATTCATCACTAAATTATCTATTTCATTTCAATTTGCAGTACTAATAAATTTTCTTTTACTTTCAGACTGGTTAGCTCACAGGTATCCGCAAATAGCCATCAACTTTATTTCTGCAACACCTGCCTCAACTTCTCACACAACGAGAAGTTATCTTTGGAGCACAGGAGGAATTGCGGCAAGATGGTTTCAACGCTGCCAACTTTAGAAAAAGCAAGTCTTAAATTTAAGCATTTTAACCGTTGTTTAGATGTACCATTTGTAGTGTATGCAGACTTCGAGTGTATACTAACCCCCCTCAATTCAAAAGTAAGCGAGAATGTTACGGCTACATCTTTACATGTGCCTATAGCATTCTCTTACTACATCAAGTGCTCATTTGACCAATCCTTAGACAAGTTTGTATTAGAGACAGGTAAAGATGCAGGTGTTAAATTTGTCACATCTCTCATCAGAGATGTTACTGAGATTTACACCTTTTACCACTCTAGTATTAAGCCTATGACAATGAGTGCAGTGGAGGAAGCCAGTTTTCAAAATGGAGTAAATTGTCATATTTGCAAGAAAATGTTGGGGGCCGACCGAGTACGGGATCACTGTCATTTAACTGGTCATTATAGGGGTCCAGTTCATAATGTTTGCAACATTACTTATCAAATTGCACTTTTTGTCCCCGTATTTTTCCATAATTTCTCGCGGTATGACTCCCATCTTTTCGTGAGAGAACTAAACAAAGTTGAGGGTGATATTAAAGTACTCTCTTTAAATAAGGAGTTGTACATATCACTCTCCAAATTTACATACATAGCGTCCCATGATAAAAACTTAGAAATTAGATTTTTAGATACTTTTGCTTTATGGCAACCAGTTAATTTATTGCGTAGAAAAGGAGTTTTTGCATATGAGTTTTTGGACTCAGAAAGCCGACTGTCTGAAACCTGTCTACCTCGCAGGGAGAAGTTCTTTTACAGTTTGACTAATAAAGAATGACTAATAAAGAATATTTACATGCACAACATATATATAAAGTTTTCAGCTGCCAGTCATTAAAAGAATACATGGAGCTTTATCTCAAAACAGATGTTCTTTTATTGACTGATGTTTTTCAAAATTTTCGCGCAATATGTAAGAAAATTTATTCTCTCGATCCTGCGCATTATTATACCACACCCGGTCTATCGTGGGATGCTATGCTTAAAACCACAGAAATAGAATTAGATCTTCTTACTGATATAGATATGTATAGGTTTATTCAGAATGGTATTAGAGGTGGTTTGGTACAGTGCTGCAAACGGTACTCCAAAGCCAACCACATGTATATGGATGCATATGACGCAAGCAAACCATCCGAATATTTAATGTACCTAGATGCAAATAATTTATATGGCTGAGCAATGTCTCAGAGTCTTCCATACACTAGTTTTCAGTGGATGAGTGAGACTGAGATTGCAGCATTAAATATTATTCATATAGAAGACAATTCGGAATATGGCTACATTTTAGAAGTAGACCTGATTCGCTACATGATTATCATAATGATCTACCCTTTTGTCCGCTAAATCAAAAACCTACACCAGATGCAGAGGTATGTCAATTTATAGCTGATCTAAGATCAAAAACAAAATACCCTATTCATTACAAAAACCTTCAGCAGTGTTTACATAATGGTTTAATATTATCAAAAATACATAGAGTTTTAAAATTTAAACAGGCTCCTTGGCTTAAAAAGTATATTGACCTAAACACTTCCCATAGAACATTAGCGAAAAACAATTTTGAAAAAGATTTTTTTAAACTGCTTAATAACGCAGTCTATGGGAAAACAATGGAGAACGTTGAAAAACGTAAAGATGTTAAGATTGTCACTTCGTGGGAATCCACAACACGCAATCGATTGGGGGCACGTTCGCTTATTGCTAAGGCTAGTTTTCATAGCTCTGCACAATTTTCTGAAGATATGTATGCTATTCAGATGAAGCGCCTCCATAATGTTTATGATAAACCAATGTATTTAGGGTTTACAGTTTTAGAACTTTCCAAATGGCAGATGTATGATTTTCATTATGATTATATTAAACCTAAATTCCAAGAAAAAGTCACATTGAATTATATGGATACAGACTCATTCATATACTCGATACAGACTAAAGATTTTTATGCAGATATTGCTCAAGATGTTGAAATGAAGTTTGATACATCTGAATATCCTGAGGAGTTAGCTAACTTATATGGGATTAAAAGGTGCAATAAAAAGGTTTTGGATATGATAAAAGATGAGAACTGTGGTAAACGAATGCTAGAGTTTGTTGGTCTCAGAGCGAACATGTATTCATTGAGGGGGGTGGATGTATTAAAGAATCTAAGGGTGTAAAGAAGTCTGCATTAGATAAGCTGACTATAAATAGTTATAAAGAATGTCTATTTGATAAAAAGATATTCAAAGATGAAATGATGTTATTTAGATCTTAAATCCACAACTTATATACACATAAGATAAAAAAAACTACTTTAAGCTCTAATGACGATAAGACGAAAACAAGGTCTGACGGTATTAATACATATGCGTGGGGTCATTATAAAATTGATTCCCACATAACGTAATAGCTTTATATAGGTAAGGTTTAAATAAAATAAAATTGTTTATTCATTTACCAAAACTAATAAAAAAACTTAAATATATCAAAATCTGTAAATAATAATAAGATATATACAAAATCTGAAAGTAAAAGTAATATAAATTTCGGTAAATAAAAATAATACAAGAAAGTAAATAAATAAAAACACACATTGTAAAATACAGTTTAAGTGTTTTAATTATATTTTGAAAAATCTAATTATTAATTATGTAGCCTGAAATAAAATATAAATATCTATAAATAAAAACACATTGTAAAATACAGTTTAAATATCTTATTTTTATTTTAAAAAATCTAATTATTTGATATATAGCCTGAAATAAAATATGAATATCTGTAAATAAAAATAATAAAACAAGAAAGTAAATAAAAACACATCATAAAATGCAGTTTAAATGATTTATTTATGTAGAAATATATATATGTATGTATTAAATTACAATTATTAAAATGATTTTTCTAATTCATCTAGAAGAGCATTCAGCTCTTCGAGCGAAAGATGCAGGGGTTCAAAAATGGGTTCCGGAGTGTGGCGTGGCATCAAAATTGTAGCTGAAGATCTGTGTATGATGTCAATTGCTATCCTCATACCAAATTTGGTGACTCTAGCTCAAAGTTAGTAGAATATGGTGGAAGGGGTGCTGAGGGCGGTATGGGTGGGGAGCGCCATCCAAAATTTTTGGGTTTCTTCACTCCAATCTTGGCACCAAATTTGGCGGCTCTAGCTCAAAAGCTGTGGAAAATATAGGCATTTTTGATTTCAAAATGCTAAGGGCTGGGGAACGGGGGGCCGTGGTTCCAAATTTGATGCAGTTTTTTGGGGATCGTAAACAGCTATCTTCCTACCAAATTTGGTGACTCTAGCTTTTACGCTTTGGAAAATACACGCATTCCCGTTTTTAGTGAATTTGGGCGGTTTGGGGCAGCTTGGGCAGTATGGATTGGCGCGGCATCCAAAGTTTTTATGCATTTTTTTGGGGGTTGTAATCACCTATCTGGGCACCAAACTTGGTGTTTCTAGCTCAAAAACCGTAATAGATATAAGCATTTCTGTTTTTAAGCTGCGAGGGGGCTGGGGCGGAATGGGTGGGTGGGGCTCCAAAAATTTTGTGACTCTAGCTCAAACACTTTGGAAGATACACGCACTACTGTTTTTAGCGAAGCGTTGTGGCGGTTGAGGGCGGCTAAGGCAGTATAGATGGGCGTGGCATCCAAAGTTTTTATGATTTTGATTGGGGATCGTCAACACCTATCTTGGCACCAAATTTGATGGCTCTAGCTCAGAAACTGTAGAAGATATGAGCATTTTTTGTGTTTAACTGCGAGGGGGCTGGAGGCGGAATGGGTGGGCGTGGCTCCAAAATTTTTGATGCAGTTTTTTGGAGGTTGGTAGTAGCTATTTTCTCCCCAAATTTGGTAGTTCTAGCTGTAAGGGCTTGCGAAATAGCTGCATTTATCGATTTTGCGCTATCGAGTTTATCGATTTGCCAGCCCCCTAGTTATCGTAGAACGCCAATCTTAACACTTTAATTTACTATGCCATAGATAAAGCGATTTGCAAAGTTTCAAGTCTCTAGCTTTAAGGGTGTGGAAAAAAGTTGCGTTCATACAGACGGACAGACGGATAGACCGACAGACACTTTACCTTCTGTATCGAGTATAAAAATGACCTGCTTTCTGTTAAAAAGGAAAAGTGGAATCAATAGAGAGATACGCCCATCACTTTACGCACCAATGGAGAGATGCGACCAATACTTGGTACACCAATGGAGTGATGCGGTCAATACCTGATGCACGCTTAAACAATGTCATTGTTATCTATCCACGAATTGTGCGCATTCGAGAACCCTAACCATTTAACTAGCACCTGACCTTTTCGTCGTTCTATTATTTTCTCAACTAGATAAGTGTGTGGTAACTTTGTTTTTGTTAGTTCCTCTTTATAAAAACCGCCTTTCACTTCGGTGCCCTCATAGTCTTTCAATATGTATGTAGTAGGGTATGTATTCTGTATTTTTTTTAATTAAGAAAATTTCACTTGTCCAGTTTGGTGTATATCCTTTCTCAAATAAATGTTTATGTTTACTTATACGCGCATGATCATTTACTTTGAATTTACTGCCAACAAAGATTTTTAAGTGGCTATACACAGTATTTAGCAATATCTGTTCATTTGAGGAATTTACTTATAAAGGTGGCATTTTAAGTGTCCTCTGATATTGCTTATTATACTGTTTAATCAACTGTTGTACATTTCAATCCAATTGTATGTTCCATTAAAGCTAAACTCTTTCCACATCATTTTTTTAAAGTTCTATTAAAACGCTCAACAATTGATGCGTTAAGAACACTATAGCTTGAGTAATGATTAATGTTATGTTTCTTGCACAAGTTTTTAAAATCAGTATTAAAAAATTCTTTTCCATCATCCGTTTGTAAATTCTTGGGAATTCTCTGCAATTTAAAAATGCTTGCGAACGCTTTTCTAACTTCTTTTCCAGATTTAGTTTTTAATGCTACTCCCCACTCATATTTAGAAAACGTGTCAATGATTGTCAATAGAAATCGATATCCCTTATTAGACGAGGCGTACTTTCCCATTTCCACTAAGTCTGCCTGCCAAAGGTCATCGATCCCCTTTATTACAACTCTTCTTCGTCTAAACTTTTTACGTGCAGGAGCATGTAACTTGTTCACTAATTCCCGTTTACTCATACTGGAATGTAGCTCTTATTAGTTTAACTTGTAGTATTAAGGTTCTGAACAACGTCGTTGAATAAAGGAATGCTTCTTGAGTGCTTGGGTTTAATTTTTATTTATTTATTTATTTTTTTTTTCACTAAAAAGTAGTACAAGTATGCTGACGACGTCTTTTTGTCTTATGTTGGAGGAAAATTTTTGAGATCCACATCGTTTTTTTCTCTTTCAGTGTTGCGAACCATACAACACATATACACATAAAAAATTTTAAAGTAATTTTTTTTCTTTATATAGTCACAATCAAATGATTTACAACCATTCGTGATGAGAGTCAAACAGCTCTTAACAAGCTTGGCTGGGTTGTATTTACATTTATATCAATTTTAATGTTAAACGGTAAAGGCACCCCATTCACTCTTATTATTTTTATTCTTTTTATTTTCCTGAATGCATCCGATTAGAAATGTAAAATATTTATCAAATTTTTCTTTTCTACTTTCTATCCTTTTTTAGTATCGTTTATATTCTTTTGTAATAAATCAACTTTTTGGTTTCTTTGTTTTATTAATAATAACAAAATAGTGTGACTTATATCATCATTCACTTGAATTAATAGATCATCCACATATCCTTTTATAGCCAAGTCATTCGCATCTTGCGGGTGTATACAACATATGATTCGTTTGTTCTGTATATTCAAATTACCATCCTTATCAATGAGAAAACCCACTAATGTTTTGCTATTTCTGTTTAAATACTCCAAATGCTCTTGAACGCTTGAATAGTGTCCAAACTTGTCAAGACTCATAATGACTCCACATTGCTGCTAATAACTATTTTTTTTTTCTAAGATATTTACTGACGTCTCATTGATCTATGATTTCACAATCGGTTTTTTTTTCTTGATGTAAGTGTTTGGTCACAAACTCATTATTACTGTTTATACTTGAAATAATCTCATTGCTAACTTTATTAAAATTATCTATTATCTGGGCTATTTCCTTAGTTATTTCGTTTATTTTGTTTTCCAAACATTTAAACTTATTATTTCTGTGTTCTACTAACTGAGTAATGTATACCGTTTGACTTTTCTTTAATTCAAATACTTTATCATCAACGTATTCTTTTATTACTAAATCATTATTATTTATGGGGTGGACTGAATTTTTAATGCGTTTGTTCTGGGCATTTAGATTACCATCCTCAAAGTGAACTCCATCCACAGTTTTAATCCTCCTTTTTAACTTTTTCGAACGTTCTTTATTGTTTGAGAAATGTCCAAATACAAGACATATTAATAATAAGAATATTTAATGAGTCTAGACCATATTTATTAGAAAATTATGATTGCCTCTCGCAACTCTTCAACTATCGATATAATTTCATTATTATGATTACTGTTACCAGCTGACTGTGAAGCGACCAAAAGATTAAGTCTATTAACAATCTCATTAGGATTGTCCCAGTATACATAATTGGATTTATTTTTGTTGAGCATCATAAGAGTACCGCCTTTATGTGTTGAGTTTTTACTATTTAGAGGTGTAGACATTGCGCTTGGTTCAACCACTTTTGAGAAAAGTTTTTTAATTATTTCATTATACTTTTTGGAAAGATTGGAGCGATAAAGGGTTTATTGCTTCATTAGGCCGATGATTTCTTCTGTGAGCATTTGTTTTTAATTTTATTAAATGATATGAGTTCAGGTCCATTTGGTTATATCCACATGGATTTTTTTAAAAAATTAAAGAATATAATCCAGGAGTAAAATTCCACTTTTCACCCGTGTCAAGTTCTATTATTTTATTATCCAAATTTATTTTAGAGCTCCCTAATTTAGTTGCTCCATCAATTTTAGTTAGTCCAAATGCTTTATCTAGTTGTCCCTCGCGTTCTAAGTCTTTTAAACTGGGATTATAGCCCTCATCACTAATTTCGTTTGTCTGATTATACTCTTCATTGCTTACTAGAGCGGGGTTAATATAAGTTTGGTCGCTCGGTATAAGCAATACATTGAAGTTTTGCTTCCCATCTACTTCCCCATCTAATGCATCATAAAACTCACTAGTGTAATCTTCATTTCTTTCAACCTCATTGTTACTCATATTTTTTTCTTCTTTTTTGATTCGGGAACGAGGTTTAATTTCTATATTTTCTTTAATCATCTTTTTAAGAGGTTCTGTCAACGGTTTAAATGTTTCCTCTAACTGATATTCATTCGCAGCTTTTCCTAATTTAATACTTTGAAATTTTCTTTTCAGCGCGTTTCTTGTTATTGTCAGCATAAACTAACTATGTAAATAGACTGGAAAACAGAGCTGGTATGTTATGTTAAAAAACATAGTGCGTTTTGGAAGCGAATGGGGAAAAAAATGGCAAAGGCCAGTATTTGTTTCGTCACTTTACTCGCTACAATGCCAGCTAGTCCGAAGGCAGCCATCATTGTTTATCTATTTGTTGTGACCGGAAGTGTGCGATACGTACGGCCCAAATAATAGTTGTCGCACTTCATTTCTCTTGTTGTCACAGAATTTTATAAAATTGTGAAACTCGCAGTTTTAGACTTTTGCTCGCTAGATAGAGATGGCGCGGGGGGAGTAGGCAACCAACGGGAGAAATGCATTAGTATGTGAATACATGTGAGTTTGGTTTGGTTGGGCTACCTGCTTTGTGCTTTGCCTAGATTTTTTATTCTGTATTCTTGTTATTTTCACAAAATTGTAAATCGGTAGTTCTTGAGTTTTGCTTCAATATGCTTATTAAAGTCAAAGTTGGAAGGGTAGTATAAACTTAATATTAACTTTGTGCAAATGACTGGCAAAACTTGAAATTCTTTGATATTATTTCAATTCTACATGTTTATTCTAGCATTGATTTTTGTTTATATTCTAGCATAAACAAAATATATATTTAAATCATATATTATATTTTTCATTGACAACTATTGAATATTGGTACAAAGGGTATTTTTTCATATAGCAGCGTCTCAGGAACGACAAGCCGGCAAGCGAGTTGGTTTGTCTCAGTTGCGCTTTGTGTTCAGTGGCCCGTTGATTAAAGGAGAGGCGGGGGGTCAGCAGAATGCGTGAACGGTAAAAAATTTGTTAGTTTTTGTATACATGTTTGTTTCATTTCTTGCTGGGTCGCGATTTTTGATACTTTTCTATTCTATTGAATGTCTTAATACACCAACATACGTAGGTACCCGACAACTCAGCAATAGGCGCACAGCTTAAAAAGCAAGCGTCGGTCGGTCGTTTGGTCTGTGTCTATCGCTAGGCCTGCCGTCCACCGTTGCCAAAATGTAACCATGAGTACTTTTTACTATTTTTTGTTGTTTTATGGCAACGCTCCTGCCGGCACTTTTTTGTATTTTGCTTTACTATATATTCAGAGTTCGGGGCAAATGTCTTTTACATATGAATTTCTGAATACACTTTTGCTATTTGTGAAGGAACTTGGACGTTGCAATGGCCAAAGAGGGTTGAAAAGTGTCATAGAGTAAAAATTGGGCAGAGTATGTGTGATGAGCGGCACCAAAACTGATTTTTGCCTGCCTTCGAAGACAAAATTGTGTGTTTGTTAAAGAGAAGGCACACGCAAATGCACACATACACACAAGGCATAACTGACCTAGTCTAATTTGCACGCAGCTGAAGCCGTTCTGCCGACGGCACATCAAAATGTTTGATTTATACTAATATTTTTTTACCAATATATCTATATTATTTGTATTACAGTATTAAATACTGATTAAAGTTGTATAATTTTTATCAATTGTCATAAATTTTATGAAATTAAATTAAATATGTATTATAATGATTACGAAATCAAGACGATTTCTTCTGTAATAAAAACAAAAGATTAACTACATTTATTCTATTAATATGAAATTGCATGCATACAAATTGTCTTCATACCATATGATCGAAAAAGGTCAATGAATCACAAGGCAAATTCTAAGCATACAATTAAAATTGTTCATGTTTACACAAAGGGACACACACACAATCTCATGCGTGGTAGTCCAAACGAAATATCAAAAAATCATTTCAAAGCCCAAGTCGACCAAATTTGCAGAAAACACATCAAACGCACAATTGCACGTATATATTCATACATATATATACGCACTAGTGCTTTGCTACTCTACGGCACGCGTTGAAAGCGATAAGCAAGCAGGCAATAGGACAGCAGTGCAAAACACGAACAAACCAAGTAAATCATGGCTGCTTTGTGAGTTGTAAACAAAGAAGCACTAATCAAAACAAGAGAAACGGCGAGAACCCGACCTTTTTACTCGCTACTTCATTCGCTTGCATCTTGCGCCCATTTCCACAGGGGTAGTAACAGAAACAGTTCTGTTTACCCGTCTAGTTAACATTATTAGTCTATGGTTTTAATAACAGGGTCTTGTTTAGTTGTTTTTGTTTTTTTTTGTTGTTTTTCTTTAGCTAGTAAGTGGTGTAACCATAGGGCTAGATGTGAACTAGTCAGATAATTGCAACAAACTAAGATAGTTTGAAGAAAATATATATATTTATATTATTTTTTTTTTTTTATTCAATCATTTACTTTAAAAGCGATTTTGGGACAAGGATTAAAAACTTAAGACATAAGTGACCGCAGTTAAATGTTCCAAATCGTTGTACTTGATTATAATTGTATTTTATGTTCTCTTCCAAATATCTTATAAGTTCTAAAGGTGGTGCTAAATTTCCAAAACTATCAAAATATCTGCATTCCTCATCCGCCTTATAGTAAGCTACCCAATGCGTTCCAGCTCCAGTTGACGAGTCCAAATTAACAATTCCACATTCTCTTTTTCTTACTTGTTTCGGTAAGGAGTTTCTCATATAAACCCCTCTGAAATGTGGGATATGCTTGCGAGCGAAGTTTATAATATCAATGTTCGAAAGTGGTTTGTTGGGCAGCTCATACATAAAAAATTAATTTTTTTATTTGATGTTATACCAAAACCTTTTTGATACGGTTTTAAGTAGAGTCCGTTACCTAAGGCAATAGCTTCAATTTTTCTGTTATGCCGTTTATTCTCTTCTAACTCTTTTTTGGCATTCTTAGCACTATTAATGCTTTTAGCAATAGCTGCTCCTCCAGATGCAATTCCACCTAATGCACTGAGTGCTGTTAAAATTGGTACAAGTGGTAAAAAGCCTCCAATTTTAGGAATGTTGATTACACGAGGAATAATAACTGAATTTTTTTTATTTCCAATGGTTTAAGATATAGCTTTTCGTGCTACTTTAATCGCAGATTGAATGTCAAATGGTTTTTCTTTCTTTAACACTTTAGTTGCGACTCGAACGATATTCATAAATGTTTTTTTTTTTACATGCTTTTCGTTTCTTTTGCTTTTGTGAGAGAGCCATTCCAAACTTTTTCTTTGCTTTCATTGCGTTGGTTACGAAGTATGCAGAGGATTTTTCTTCGAAAGTACTATCGGAGGCTCTAACACGCTCCCACGCTCTTTCTGCTAGAATTGAGTCGGCTTTATAACGATTTTCTAGATCTTTATGTTTAGAATAGGCTATATCGTGTTCTCTACAAGCGGCATCCAGGGGATTTATTCCTTTGTCACCACGTTCTAAACGAGCTTTAAGCTTTGTACCAGGACCACAAAACTGATAGCCCGGAATGTGTAGCTCAACTGGTAAGGAGTTTATTATTTTATTTACAATACCTCTACCTAGGTAGAGTGGTGTTTTGTTACTAGCTCTTTTATAAAAGCGCAGCACCATTTTATTTGTTGTTTATTCTTCAATGAGATTTTAGTAAGTAACGGTCTATTCAAATAAGTATCATTAATATGCGTTTAATAAAACAAAAAACTGATATTGAAATAAAAAATATCGATTACAAAAATAGTGATATGAAACAACTTAGACACAGTAGCTTGTTACCCAACTCAATAAGAGCTCTCATTGTCGGACCTTCTAATTGCGGAAAAACCAATGTAATGATTAGTTTTATTGAAAGCCCAAACGGATTAAAGTTTGAGAATATTTACTTATATTCAAAGTCGTTATATCAGCCTAAATATGAGTATTTAAAAACACTTATAAGACCAATAAAAGGAATGGGTAATTTCACATTTTCTGAAAATGAAAATGTTGTGGCACCTAACGATGCCAAAAAGAACTCTATATAATATAATGATTTTCTATGACGTAGCATGTGAAAAACAGGATAACATTGGGGCATACTTCTGTATGGGCAGACATAAAAATATAGATGCGTTCTATTTGTGTCAAACGTATACACGCATCCCAAAACATCTTGTGCGTGACAATGCAAATGTAATTATTATGTTTAGACAGGATGAAGTTAATATGAAACATGTGTACCAGGACCATGTGGGCGTAGACATGACACTGGAGTCCTTTAGGAAAGTTTGTCAATTTTGTTGGAGAGAAAAATATGGATTTTTGGTAATAAGTAAAGATGATCCGCTAGAAAATGGACGATATAGAAGGGGGTTTGCTGATTTTATTCAACTTTAAAATAAAATAAAAGAAACTAGAATTATTAATTCTCTTAACAATAATCTTTCGGAATGGCAACAACACTAACTTTGACGGGTAACAACTCGATTTTAATGGCAAATTATCATCCGCCTTTAGAGTTAAATGGAAGTTATGACTGTGCACTAATTGATTTTCATATGTACAACTCGATTCCAAATGTGGATCATGATAATAATTTATTTCATATTGGAGAGCATATTTTCGAGATACCTGTGGGATCATATGAGCTTAGTGACATAAGTGAAATTATTAGCGAGAAAATGAAGGAAAAATAGCCAAATGAATTAAAGCATCCTCTAATTGAGAGCAATAATAATACCCTGCAAGTAGTGATTTCATCTAAAGAAAATCCGATATATTTTAATAAAGAGCGTACTATTGGTCAACTATTTGGATTTAATAAAAAAGAACTAAAGCCAAATGCAATGCATATATCAGATCAACCTGTTGACATTTTAAAAGTAAATAAAATTCGTTTAGAATGTAACATTGTTTGCGGTTCATATGTAAATGAGGTATCAAGTCATGCTCTCCATGAGTTTGCACTCAACGTTCCTCCAGGCTATAAATTAAATGAGAAACCAAATAATCTTATTTATTTACAGAGAGATACAGTCGTTAATAATACGGATCGTTGATCAGAACGGAAACTTATTAAATTTAAGAAAAGAGAGTGTAACACTTCGCTTACATTTGAGGCAACGAGAATGATTATTTATAATAATAAAAACGTTAGCTATCCGCCACCAGCTAACACTTTGAGTTATACTACAGAAGGCGACAGGTCGACGAAAAAACTACTAACACTCGAGAACAAATTATTTTTAAAATCATTGGGTCTAAAATTAAGAAAATAATGAGTAGTGTATTGAATGTTCGAGAGAAAGCATATTCAGATGAGAGTATAATTAAAAAAGAGTACCATAGTTATTCTCCCTATCTACAAGCATTTAAAAGCAACGATGAAGTTAGAATTACTATTCAGAATCAGGACTTATATGTTTTACCTTGTGAGAGTTTTATTAATGTTGAGGGCACAATATGTTTGGCGGATAACACGGTTGCTGTAGACGGGAAACTTAAAAACAATTGTATGAGTTATTTATTTGACGAGGTTCGATATGAGTTAAATGGAATTGAAATTGATCGTACTCGATTTGTCGGTATTTCAACAACCTTAAAAAACTATGCTTCTTTAAACAAAACGGAAAGTCACATGTTAGAGAATTCTGGCTGGTTCAATGGAAATGATAGACAGCTGACAAACGGATTTTTTAATTTTTCTATCCCTCTTAAATACTTACTTGGATTTGCTGAAGATTATAGCAAGGTTTTACTAAATTGCAAACATGAATTAATAATATTTATGACTAAGAATATGGAAGATGTATATTATAGTAAAATTGCAACTAAGGAGTATAAAATAAATATTTCTAACATTACATGGAAAATACCACACGTTACTCTAAGTGATGAGAAGAAATTGCAAATGTATAGTCTAACGAAGAAAGGAGGCTCACTACCACTTGCATTCCGCAGTTGGGATTGTTATCTGAATCCAACATTATCAGAAGGTACCCAACATGTTTTGAATGTTAAGCTGGCAGCTAATAGAGAACGCCCTCGATTTGCAATAATAGCTTTTGTAGTGGATAACAAACTAACACATAATAATTTGAGGAACTTAAAAGTGTATCTAAACTCAGAGAACTTTCCGTACGATCACATGAATATAAATTTTAAGCAAGAACGTGTGCAAGTTTGTCTGACATGTATACAGGATTTCAAGCAAGCTAATATATGAAGAAATCTGAACCATTACTGACACCCATAGAGTTTAAAGAGAAAGCACCGATGGTTGTTGTGGACTTGTCACATCAGAATGAAACAGTTAAAAGGGGGCCAATCGATGTGAGAGTTTCGATCGATCTAGAAAGTGTTAGTGTTAAAAATACTAAGGTATATTGTCTGCTTATGCATGATCGATTGGCAGAGTATTTGCCATTAACTGGATTAGTTCAACGCATCGTTTAAGCCAATTTAATTCAATCACATTTATAAATTAAAATACTATGTATACCCTTTTAAAAAAATAAAATAAATAAAATCATGATAAGTAATGATTAAGGCAGAAAAAGAGTGTTAGCTCTGGCGTTCCGAAATGTCCTTGGCATGGAACGTACCTAATTCTTTTCCCAACAAGCTTTCAAGTAAATATAATGAATTTCCAACTTTTTTTCTTTACTCTTACTTTAACATTTGCCTTAAAATTAGCCGCCAAGTTGCTTTGCGCAAATGAACGTTTAATGACTTCCTGACCAACATTGAATGAACGCGGTCGGGTATTTTAAATGCTCTTTCTACATATTTTGCTATGTCTGACCTAATTTTAGTAAATTCGTCAACTCGATCTAATTTTACGGTTGGTTCATTTAACATATTAAGATATCTAACACTCATTAATTTATTTACATTTAAATGACTAAACAGTTCTAATTACATTACAAGTACAGGATCCTATTATCAATTCATCCAACAGTATTTCCTATCAAAATTACAGGAACCATTATCAATGCTGCAGAACAGTAATTCCTTTCAAAATAACAGTAGAACTGTTTTAACTTTTACATTCTTTTCCTATCAAACTTACATTTTAACTTTAAATTCTGTGTTTTATATGATCCTATCACTTCTACGTTCGGCATTTTCAGTCTTGAAAGTACACGAATATCAATAATGATAGTACGACACATCAGATCAAAAAACGTAGAAAAGTTGGTATATCTGGTGATTTTTTGGTTAAGTGTGTTAAGCAATTATAACTAGATCGGGATGAACAAGCGAAGGTATTCAATATTGACAATTAAAACAAAAAAACAAAAACAAAAATCGTTTGTACTCTTTATCGTATTGTTTTTGGTACCGTTCGAGTTCTTGTAAAATAATTAATTGAGGTTATTCGAACATTGATCCTTAAGAAAACACCAATAACTCAACCTTTTAAGTAGCTATTTTACTACCAAATGCAAGTCTCGAGCTTGAACGGTTTCGAATTAAGTTGCGTTCATAAAGACGGACGGACTATTTATTCTGTATCGAGTATAATACAAGTTAGTTTAAGCGCTTTGAGACTGTTTTCTTTTATGTATTGTATGAGGAGGCTCGTTTCTTATATTTTTAATGCGAAGGCTTTATTTGATATTTGCTTATTATAAGAATGCCTCACTGCTTCGACAGAGAAGTCAGCAGAGGAGCCCTATGTATCTATCCTTATATACTGGAGTGCGAGTGTTATACATATATATTTAGGCATGTGCGGTCAATGGATGAAAATGCTGACACGGGCTTACGATGCTCGCCACATTCATGTGTGATCATATTTCATATGCACTTGAATGTGCTGGGTGCTTGTCTTTGTGCATGTAACGACAAAGTGTCGTTGTTTGGTTTATGTTTATGCAGCAACAAAGTGTGGCTGTTCAATATATTTTATCGACCCTGTATTGAGTGGATTCTATATATGTGTATACTACATCTCACTCCTTTTGAAAAATAACGTAATATATGTAGTTATTTTCATTATGATATTATTTTTATTTATATATATATATATATTTTTTTTGTAATTAATATCAAAATATAATATGAAAATGTATTGAACTTTGTTAATTTTACTTCATTGTAATTAATTTTAGAAAAGTTTCAGTGTTTCTTTGTAAGTATGCATTATAAAATAAGTTAACGACCCCCAAAAATTGCATCAAAAATTTTGGAGCCACGCCCACCCATTCCGCCACCAGCCCCCCGCAGTTTAACACCAAAAATGCCCATATCTTCTACAGTTTTTGAGCTAGACCTATCAAATTTGGTGTTGACGATCCCCAAGCAAATTCATAAAAACTTTGGATGCCACGCCCATCTTTACTACCCTAGCCGCCCTCAACCGCCCCAACGCTTCGCTAAAAACGGTAGTGCGTGTATCTACCATAGTGTTTGAGCTAGAGTCACAAAATTTGGTAGGTAGATAACTGGTAACGACCCCCCAAAAACTGCATAAAAGTTTTGGAGCCCGACCTACCCATTCCGCCCCCAGCCCACCCCCCGAAGTTTAAAAACAGAAATGATTATATCTTTTAAATATTTTGAGGTAGAGCCACCAAATTTTGTGCCAAGATAGGTGGTTACAGCCCAAGGAAAATAGCTGTTAATGATCCCCAAAAAACTGCATCAAAGTTAAGGAGCCACGCTCCCCTGTTCCCCAGCCCTCTGCATTTTCAAACCAAAAAAGCCTATATTTTCCACAGCTTTGAGCTAGAGCCGCCAAATTTGGTGCCAAGATTGGTGATGAAGAAACCCAAAAATTTGGATTTTTTCAAATTGAACATTATTTGAACCATACTTTTAGGGCGCAAGGAGTAAAATATTTTATGCAAATGGGTTCAGGGTATCTTCTAGTCAGGTTCTCCTGACAAGAGCCTTCTTACCTGTTTTTATTCATCTAATCTAGCACAATGCTAGCTATCTTATATGCTTATTCTTATCTTAAGTTTGATTCTTTAGCATAATCTTCTATGTTATATAACGGACTAATTTTGTTTATTTTAATTAAAGTATGTGGTCAAATTGCTTTGTTTGCCAAAAACTAACTCATATGAACAAAAACTAACAGTTTTACATAGAAAACAGTGATTTAAATTCATACAATCTCTAAACACAAGATTGACAACTTTTGGTATCAGACAGAATATTAAAATTTATGTTCCAGAAGATCTGAATATACTTGCTAATTTTGATGAAACACAGTTAAACAATTTAGACGAGTCTCAACCCGTCAAAAATACAGATATTAGTCTTGATATAAATACAATACAAGAAACAAGAAAAATGATTGACCAGCCTTAAACAGGGAATGCGTACGACAAATTTTGTCTACGATCCCAGAATTTGACGGTAAAAAGCTGTCACTTAATCGTTTCCTAACAGCTTTAAAGCTGGTTGAAAGAACAAAAGGCACCCAAGAAGATTTGGGAGTAGAATTAATCAAAACAAAAATATCGCCCAATATTGTAGAAAATACAAGAAGAAGCATCAATTTCGGCCATAATAAATAAATTAAAGGGAAACGTAAAAGGTGGATCATCTGACGTAATAAAGGCTAAACTGTTAAATACCAAACAAAAAGGTAAAACATATACAGTTGAACTTGACAACTTGCGTAAGCGACTTGAAGCAGCCTACATACATCGCCTAGACCCTGATAACGCTGAAATATTTTCTTCAAATAAATCAATCTCAGCAATGAAAAAGAACGCAGACCATGAAAAGTTGCGTATGATACTGGAAGGAGGCAACTTTAGTAATTTCAACGACGCTATGGGTAAATATATCCATTGCAGCACGGAAATGAATTGCAGCACGGAAGTAGCAGAACAGTAGTACAGCGAGGTAGAAATAATAGAGGAAATAATTACCATAATCACCAACAAGGTAGAGGCAATGTTCGCGGTAATTATAATTACTTTTAAAATAACAACAATAGAGGAAATTTCTGAGGAAATTCCCGTGGCTACAACTGAGGAAGGTATTACTCCAACCGCGGTAACAACCAAAGCAATAACAAGTAAAAAGGCTCTAGTCGGGATAGCCCGACCAGAAGATACCCTGACCCCAGTTGCAGTCCTTGGATCCTAAAAGTATGCTTCAAATAATGATCACTTTAAACAAAACTCATAACTGACTTTGGACGAAACTTTGAGAAAATTCGCAGAATCCAGGTTGATCAAAACAGGATTACAAGGATTATCACCGGTTGCGGGTGGTTTATAAGGAACGCCACGCTGCATAGAGATCTAAAACTAGCGTCGGTTTTTGATGAGATAAACCAGCACTCGAGTCGCTACTATGAAAGACTCGAGATTCACAGAAATCGGCTGGCAAATAGTCTTACTAGAACTCGTCCTCTAAGGAGGCTCAACAGACGAAAGCCAAAAGATCTCATGGTTCGATCTCCATTGATGAGAGTCACCAGAAGTTGACATATCACTGCAATTTTATATTTGTTATTGTATTTGTATATTTGTTATTATTGTTATTATTGTTATTTATATTGTATCAGCTAACGTAAGTTAGCCGGCGTGCCCAATCGGGCTGAACAAATAGAGACCAAGGTCACAAAGAGATTCCTTGCTTACCTCGTATGCCTTAATAAACGATTTGAAAAAAAAAACAACTTTACTTTACGATATCTCTAGTGTTTCTTAAGCGATTTGGACGAAATTTTGAGAAAAGTTCTATCGTTACCCATTACACCAACCCCCATTTTTACATTTTTTTGTTAACGATTCCATGTGTATATCGAAAACCAGAGTAGTAATCGATAATTTGAAGGAAACTTGTTCTGCTTATGGTATAGGAGAACTTATATTCAAAATCTGAAATCTCTAGCTCTTGTAGTCTCTGAGATCTACGCGTTTATACAGACGGACAGACAGACAGACGGACAGACGGACGGACAGACGGACATGGCCATATCGACTCGGCTATTGATACTGATCAAGAATATATATACTTTATGGGGTCGGAGATGCTTCCTTTTGCCTGTTACATACTTTTTCACAAAACCATTCTACCCGGATTTACCAATTTTATGGGTTCAGGGTATAAAAATAAATAAAAATGGCAATGTTTGAATTACTCTAAGTAATTCGGAAAAACACCAGACCCCTTCAGATATTGAAACCCAATAAATAACGTACACACAAACAATTTTAACCGTAGCATATTAATAACAATTGTTAATGAATCTACAGATAAATCATTGACCATGTTACTTGATACTGGTGCAGATATTTCAATAAAAAAAGAAAATCTTGATACATTCGAAATAGTTAATTCGAATTCAAAGACACAAACATCAGGAATCGGTGAAGGTACAGTTTTTTCGAAAGGATTCATAGAACTCACGACAGGAGAATATGTTATTCCGTATAATTTTCATTTAGTCGATTCCCTAATACTTCTTCGTCCGAATAACTTAAAATACCCAATAAAATTACCAAAAATTCACACTTGTGCCAATACTGCCACTATTCTCCCAGCTCGTTCTGAGGTAATAAGACAAGTAAAAATACCTTCAACACAAAATCACTTATTTATCCCAAATCAAGAAATTGATGAAGGTCATTTTATAGGTAACTTTATTTCCAATAACAAAGATACTTTTGTCAGAATAATAAATACTACAAACTTAGTTAAAATAGTCAATCTGAGCAAGATGCAGTATGAAACCCTTCGTGACTATGAAATAGTAAATGCATCAAACAATATAAGACAATAAGATGTCATGAAAAAACTTAAGAAAAACTTCCCACCGTTATTCTTAAAACAAATCTACAATTTATGCACACAGTACATAGATGTATTCGGATTAGAAACCGAATCGATAACAACAAATAATTTTTATAAACAAGAGCTAAGATTGGATTATAAAGAACCAGTGTACATAGAAAATTACAGAATACCTCATGCTCAAAAAGAAGAAGTCAATAAACAAGTAGATAAACTCATTCGAGATAAAATAGTTGAACCCTCAGTATCAGAATACAATAGTCCAATTCTACTGGTACCTAAAAAAAGTTAACCAGGTTCTGATTCTAAGAGATGGCGATTAGTTATAGACTATAGTCAAATCAATAAAAAACTCGTGTCCGAAGAATTTCCACTTCCAAGACCAAACTTAACAAAAGTTTTCGATCTATGCAGGAAATACAGCCTCAAACTTCATCCTGAAAAATGTTCCATGATATATATTTTGATAATAATACTGTTAAATGGGGATAAACAGCTTATCCTTTGATTCACAGACTCACAGAAACCTGGTTAAAACCTGATATATCTGATTATTCCGTTTTGCCTAATAAGTATAACCTGTACAGATGCGATCGCACCTCCCGCAAGGGGGGCGGTGTTCTTATTGCCGTTGATTCTTGTATTTCCTCTGAACATATTTATTCTCATCATTACCCGAATATTGAGTTCATATGTGTTAAAATATTATTTAGAGTCCGCTCACTGTACATTACTTGTTCATATATTCCTCTCAATTCCGATCATAACATTTACATATACCATCTGAATGCTCTGCAACTTGTTTCATCGTTGTTGACGGATATGGATCAACTTAAAGTGGTTGGTGATTTTAATTTGCAACATGTTGTATGGTCTGTGAATGACACATCTTCAGCGAAACTATCGGCCACTTCTGATGATTTTATTGATGGTCTTCTAGAGTTAGGCCTATCACAAGTTAACAGGATGCATAACTGTCGTAATAAGATGTTAGATTTGATATTTGTTTCTGACTCGGATTGTAGTAATGTAAGTAGAGTACCCCCTTTAGTGCTTCCCGAAGATACCTTCCAACCAACCTTAGAACTTTCCTTCGAACTTCTTAACCTTAGACCAGCATCTAACAATTCTTTAAAGACACGTTGCTTTCGTAAAACTGACTTTACTAAATTGAATTATTTGCTTCAGCATACTAATTGGTCTCAACTTTATTCTTGTAGTGATATAGAAACTGCCATTGCCATTTTTTACAGGACTTTGAATTCGCATTTGGATATATGTGTTCCCCTCACTGTTCCTTTAAGTGAAAATAAACCACCTTGGTTAACGAGGGAACTATCAAAATTAAAAAACGTGAAAACGAGATCCTATAAAAAATTTAAAAGATCTGGAAATACTTTAGATTTATCCTCGTATATAATTGCAAAGTCAAATTTTATTTCTGTAAACACTATTTGTTATAACAACTATCTCAATCGTTGCAGAACAAACTTTTCTCGTGATCCGAAAAAGTTTTATAAATTTGTTAACTCTAAACGTAAATCTTCATGATTGCCATCCTCGGTTTACCTTGATAATACAAAAGCAAGTTCCGATCAAGCAGTGGCTGATCTCTTTTTCTATTTTCCATCAGTATACTTATCGAGCTTATATAGTAGCAATAACTCCTATCTTTTTCAAGTTCAAACATCAAATAGCATATATGTCCCAGTTATAACTCAATGTACGCTGCTAAGTGACCTCAACTCTATCAAACCCGGCTTCTTGCCAGGTCCAGATGGAGTGCCAGGTTGTATACTTAGATATTGAACGGATTCACTTTGTAAACCTTTACACAAATTATTTAACTTGTCAGTTGACTCAGCTGTGTTTCCTGGTATATGGAAGGGAACTTTTATTATTCCACTCCATAAAAATTCTTCTAAGTCTAACGTTAAAATTACTGGGATATATCCAAGTTGTCTGCCATTCCGAAAGTCTTTGAAACAATTATATGCTTTCAATTGCAAAACTTGTGTAGTTCAATTATTGCCCCTTACCAACAAAGTGTTGTTAGGCGAAGATCTACTACCACCAACCTTCTTGAGTTTACCTCACTAGTTATCAAAGGGTTTCAGGCAAAAATGCAAACTGACGTCGTTTACACAGACTTTAGTAAGGCATTTGATTCTGATAGTCTTTCTTTGTTGCTTCATTAATTAGATATTATTGGATTTTCGGAAAAACTCTTGTCGTGGCTTTCGGAGTACTTGTGTGGCCGAACACAAAAAGTAGTTTTTAAATCTTCTGTATCCAAATCTATTTTTGTTACCTCTGGTGTTCCTCAGGGGAGTCACATGGGACCATTGCTATTTAATCTATTTATTAACGATCTTCCTGCTGTTGTTACTACTACTCGTGTTTTTATGTTTGCTGATGATGTAAAGCTATGTTTCACCTATAATGATGATTCTCAATGTAACTTACTACAGTCGGACTTGGGTGCACTGTCGGCTTGGTGCCGTTATAACTTACTTAATTTAAATTGTTCAAAATGTAAAATCATGACTTTTTGTAGAGGTACCCCTCATACTGCTCACTACGTGCTTGATGCTTCACCACTTGTCCGCGTTTTTGAAATTAAGGATTTAGGCATCATTCTTGATAGCAAATTAAAATTTGATTCTCACATATCGTCGATGGTTAATAAGGCCATAAATGTACTTGGCTTCAAGCGGTGGTCAAAAGAGTTTGATGATCCCTACACCACTAAAACGCTATATACATCATTGGTACGTCCCATCCTGGAGTATGGATCTTGTGTGTGGTCCCCGCAATACGGGATTCACCAGGATAGAATTGAATCTGTGCAGAGGAAATTTCTTCTGTTTGCGCTTAGAAGTTTTAACTGGGTTCCTGGGATAGTCCTACCCCTATTCAAGTCGACTTCTTTTAATTAATCTTCCTTCCCTGTTGAACCATAGAGTTATGCATGGTGTAGTATTTATCACTAATCTACTTAATGGTGAAATCGACTCATCAGTTCTTCTAAGTCGAATAAAATTAAATGTTCCCATTAGATCCACACGTAACTTCACACCACTTAGCCTCGATCGGTGCTCGAGCAACTATTTAATTCATGAACCATTTCGTGTTATTTGTTCAGACTTTAACCGGCTTTATTCCCGTAATTCTTTGGAGACCTCAATTCCAGTACTAAAACGATCTATCCTTTCGGCCTTATCTAATCATAGCCACTAATCAATAATCTTCCACTGGTCTGATTGGGTTTTTCTGGGTTTTTCCCAATCCACGCAACAAATGTTGGACCAGTTATATATATTTGGAATTTCCCAGAGCTTTAACGTTAACCTTTTAAATTTTTTATCTTAATTTTGAACTATATTTCAGATATTATAATTATATATTTTATATTATATTATTTTAATATTATAGTTATAGCTAATTTTGATTTGTCAGCTGCTCATAGCTGACATTAAATAAATAAATAAATAAATAATAAATTCATAAATAAAAAAACTGATATTGAAATTAAAAATAATCGATTACAAAAATGGTGATATGAAACAACTTAGACACAGTAGCTTGTTACCCAACTCAATAAGAGCTCTCATTGTCGGACCTTCTAATTGCGGAAAAACCAATGTAATGATTAGTTTTATTGAAAGCCCAAACGGATTAAAGTTTGAGAATATTTACTTATATTCAAAGTCGTTATATCAGCCTAAATATGAGTATTTAAAAACACTTATAAGACCAATAAAAGGAATGGGTTATTTCACATTTTCTGAAAATGAAAATGTTGTAGCACCTAACGATGCCAAAAAGAACTCTATAATGATTTTCGATGACGTAGCATGTGAAAAACAGGATAACATTCGGGCATACTTCTGTATGGGCAGACATAAAAATATAGATGCGTTCTATTTGTGTCAAACGTATACACGCATCCCAAAACATCTTGTGCGTGACAATGCAAATCTAATTATTATGTTTAGACAAGATGAAACATGTGTACCAGGACCATGTGGGCGTAGACATGACACTGGAGTCCTTTAGGAAAATTTGTCAATTTTGTTGGAGAGAAAAATATGGATTTTTGGTAATAAGTAAAGATGATCCGCTAGAAAATGGACGATATAGAAGTACTTTAATTTTATTCAACTTTAAAATAAAATAAAATAAAATAAAAGAAACTAGAATTATTAATTCACTTAACAATAATCTTTCGGAATGGCAACAACACTAACTTTGACGGGTAACAACTCGATTTTAATGGCAAATTATCATCCGCCCATAGAGTTAAATGGAAGTTATGAGTGTGCACTAATTGATTTCCATATGTACAACTCGATTCCAAATGTGGATCATGATAATAATTTATTTCATATTGGAGAGCATATTTTCGAGATACCTGTGGGATCAAATGAGCTTAGTGACATAAGTGAAATTATTAGCGAGAAAATGAAGGAAAAATAGCCAAATGAATTAAAGCATCCTCTAATTGAGAGCAATAATAATACCCTGCAAGTAGTGATTTCATCTAAAGAAAATCCGATATATTTTAATAAAGAGCGTACTATTGGTCAACTATTTGGATTTAATAAAAAAGAACTAAAGCCAAATGCAACGCAAATATCAGATCAACCTGTTGACATTTTAAAAGTACATACAATTCGTTTAGAATGTAAAATTGTTTGCGATTCATATGTAAATGAGGTATCAAGTCATGCTCTCCATGAGTTTGCACTCAACGTTCCTCCAGGCTATAAATTAACTGAGAAACCAAATAATCTTATTTATTTACCAGTTAACACGAGAGAGATACAGTCGTTAATAAGACGGATCGTTGATCAGAACGGAAACTTATTAAATTTAAGAAAAGAGAGTGTTACATTTGAGGCAACAAGAATGATTATTTATAATAATAAAAACGTTAGCTATCCGCCACCAGCTAACACTTTGAGTTATACTACAGAAGGCGACAGGTCGACGAAAAAACTACTAACACTCGAGAACAAATTATTTTTAAAATCATTGGGTCTAAAATTAAGAAAATAATGAGTAGTGTATTGAATGTTCGAGAGAAAGCATATTCAGATGAGAGTATAATTAAAAAAGAGTTCCATAGCTATTCTCCCTATCTACAAGCATTTAAAAGCAACGATGAAGTTAGAATTACTATTCAGAATCAGGACTTATATGTTTTACCTTGTGAGAGTTTTATTAATGTTGAGGGCACAATTTGTTTGGCGGATAACACGGTTGCTGTAGACGGGAAACTTAAAAACAATTGTATGAGTTATTTATTTGACGAGGTTCAATATGAGTTAAATGGAATTGAAATTGATCGTACTCGATTTGTCGGTATTTCAACAACCTTAAAAAACTATGCTTCCTTACACAAAACGGAAAGTCACATGTTAGAGAATTCTGGCTGGTTCAATGGAAATGATAGACAGCTGACAAACGGATATTTTAATTTTTCTATCCCTCTTAAATACTTACTTGGAATTTTCTGAAGATTAAAGCAAGGTTTTACTAAATTGCAAACATGAATTAATAATACTGATGATTAAGAATATGGAAGATGTATATTATAGTAAAATTGCAACTAAGGAGTATAAATTAAATATTTCTAACATTACATGGAAAATACCACATGTTACTCTAAGTGATGAGAAGAAATTGCAAATGTATAGTCTAACGAAGAGTGGAGGCTCACTACCACTTGCATTCCGCAGTTGGGATTGTTATCTGAATCCAACATTATCAGAAGGTACCCAACATGTTTTGAATGTTAAGCTGGCAGCTAATAGAGAACGCCCTCGATTTGCAATAATAGCTTTTGTAGTGGATAACAAACTAACACATAATAATTTAAGGAACTTAAAAGTGTATCTAAACTCAGAGAACTTTCCGTACGATCACATGAATATAAATTTTAAGCGAGAACGATATGCAAGTTTGTATGACATGTATACAGGATTTCAAGCAAGCTAATATATGAAGGAATCTGAACCATTACTAACACCCATAGAGTTTAAAAAGAAAGCACCGATGGTTGTTGTGGACTTGTCACATCAGAATGAAACAGTTAAAAGGGGGCCAATCGATGTGAGAGTTTCGATCGACCTAGAAAGTGTTAGTGTTAAAAATACTAAGGTATATTGTCTGCTTATGCATGATCGATTAGCAGAGTATTCGTCTTTAATTGGATTAGTTCAACGCATCGTTTAAACCAATTTAATTCAATCACATTTATAAATTAAAATACTATGTATACCCTCTAAAAAAAAAAAAAAATAAAATCGTGATGAAATTTATAAGAAAAATTATTTTTTATTTTAATCAAGTATACTAGTATAAACATTTTCATTTTCAGACACCTCAAAATGATTGTTTTCTAAGATTAGAAATAATTTAAATAAATTATTTAGTGCACATTGATTAACTTTTTTCTTATGTACTCTGCAATTTGTAAAGAAATTTGGCAATCTCGCTAAACTCTTTTCAAGATATAAATCTATTATTTTGGTGTGTACAAATTTACTTAAGAACTCTTTTTTAACTCTTCCTCTTACTATAACAGTTGTGTATCTATTTAATGGCTTTAGAATATCACCAAGGCTTAGATAAGAGATATCACCCTCAGACCAATCTAGTCCGTCAACATACTGTTTGGTTATTTTTAAGGTTTTTCTAGTTACTTCATCCAACTCCCTTATATGGTAGGGTGGTTTAAAGTGGAAAAAATTGGGTATGACGGACCCAGCTTGCATAAATGCTAACTCTTTGACAAACATCTGTCTTTGACAAACATCTGTTCGTTTCCAAAAACATATTGAAAGTCAACTAGAATACAAGAGTTTCTGTCTAGAATGACCATTTTGCTTCTAATGTTAATAATGTACTGAGAAGCCAAGTGAAAATTAATACCTTAAATAACATGGATGACCTAATTTAATGGTTAGTTTGAAAGAACAGTTAAGACAGGATGGATACGCATCACTTGAAAAAAAACAAAAATTAAGGAAATATCAAGATCATGAAATAGTTTTTGGATTTGAGTATTTTGTTAGTCTAGAGCTTAAGCTAAAATGTGGGTTTTCTACGAGTAGAGAGTTTACACCTATTGTTTGGATGCAGCAACATAAACATAACTTCATTGGATTGCGAAAAGAGGAATGGATTCAACTATTAACGTATAAGGAGTACATCCAAATGAAACTTGAGCACTTTGACTTCTTGATGCCAGATACAATAATTGAACATCCAATGCTTGATACTGTTAAGTGCTATTTTAAAATTCGAAAAGCGGATAAGCAACGAATACTTATACTCAATCAGTATGGTAATAGAATTGAATTTGACAGCGATTCATGGAGATCGTTTATAAGATTAGGAATTTTTCTAACAACATTTTTGTGTTGGAACACGTTGTTGAAAAATCAAATAAGGAATATATATTATAATTACATTATTCCGAAGTGTTTAGAGGTGCGTAAATGTAGTATACAACTTGCAGATTTAGATGCAACTTATGATTATGAGTCGGAAATTGATCTTACTCGTCTATTGTTTGAAATTTCAAAAAAAGATGGGTAAAGAAATAAAAAGAGATGTCAATACTTTTAGAACACAATTTCACCAGAATGTGAAACTTGATAAGAAATGAAATGTTTCGAGGAAAGTAAAAATAATCCTTTAAGTCAGTCTTAAGTAAACGCTTGCCTAGGATACTTCAAAATGGAGCTAACTTCTAACTTTGGATTTAAAACAATTGTTAAGAAAATCGATGAATTTTCAAAAGAGTTCGATGAAATGATTTTTCCCGAACATCATGAACTGTTGGAAGAATATCGTGAATTTTTCTTGGTGTACAAAAACTGTCATCTAGTTAAATCTAAATTTGGCGAACATCTTTCGGCGTGTAGCTGGTCATCCGATCTAGCTACAGAGGGAGTTGACACATGTGGATGTTTTCACTATAGTACACGTCTAGCAAGACTTGAGAGTTAAATTAAAAAATATAGAAATTTAAACAAAAGAATGAATAAAAACCTTTGAACCTATGAAGAAACAAATGTTTAAAAACTAGATTTTAAAATAAAATATGTAATATCTTATAAAAAATACAATAATAATACAATAATAAACATTACTTTATAATATAAACCAAAACTAGCTCTTTTATTGATTTTGAAGCCAAGCCAGGACATAAGATTTTCCTAGCAGTTGACCAATAATCAAAACAGATATAAATAAGCAAAGGTTAGAAACGTACGCACCAAAAAAGTTGAGTGCGTGTACGAAAACAAAAAAAAAGAGAGGACGCTAAACATTTTAAATGACAAGCCTATAGGATTGGCTCGGAGGATTCATCATTGACCAATCAATTAACATCCTACCTGCATTTCATAGACGCCCGTGTTTTAATATATTAATATAAGCAGTATCACTTTCCCCCTCTATCACTTTCGCTGTGACTCACATGGATGTTGCTGTTGTTTTTGGTATTGTGGTTGACCATAACAATGCGAGCGGCTCTGTGATTTTACTTGTCCTTGTATATGATCTGCCTGCAGGAGTGCAAAGCAGCGCCGTCAAACCGGCGCACACTTGACTCCTATCTAATACCTGTTAGCTAAAAATGTGCGCACGCACATTAAACAGGTGCCCACTTGACGTCTCTATCACTTTCGCTGTGACTCACATGGATGTTGCTGTTGCTTTGGTATTGTGGTTGATCATAACAATGCGAGCGGCTCTGTGATTTTACTTGTCCTTGTTTATGATCTGCCTGCAGGAGTGCAAAGCAGCGCCGTCAAACCGGCGCACACTTGACTCCTATCTAATACCTGTTAGCTAAAAATGTGCGCACGCACATTAAACAGGCGCCCACTTGACGACTCTATCACTTTCGCTGTGACTCACATGGATGTTGCTGTTGTTTTTGGTATTGTGGTTGACCATAACAATGCGAGCGGCTCTGTGATTTTACTTGTCCTTGTTTATGATCTGCCTGTAGGAGTGCAAAGCAGCGCCGTCAAACCGGCGCACACTTGACTCCTATCTAATATGTGCGTGCGCACATTAAACAGGCGCAGATATGACTATCCATTTCTCCTTTGTTCATTGATTCGCACGGATGGTGTTATCTTTAACAAGGAGGCTGACTAATGTACTTGACCTTTGATCTTGACCTACTTCTAGGTGTTGATCCTGGACAACTGGGTTCTTATCTTGCTACCTGTCAAAAAAGGAGCACGCTAATGGAAAAAAAAGGGTCACGCTAATTGAAAAAAGTGGGTTCTTATCTTGCTACCTGTCAAAAAAGGGTCACGCTAATTGAAAAAAGTCATAAATCATAAGATCCTTATCTGAGCCAGAAACGACAGTTCCCTACTACTGGGCCACTTTCCCCTTACTAACAAGCAGCTCATCAGTGTGAGCTCACTTCCAGTTTTCGACTGCCCGTCATTCATCAGATTAACATCCGTTGACAAAAACTCTTCCAAAACGCAAAAGCACCTAGTGTTTGTTTTTATGCTGCAATATTCTACTTCATATGCGTTTAAGTCTTTTGCGTGAGCCATCCACGATTTCCTCGAAAAAGTTTTTAAGCTCTCTGAATCTTGGAGGTGCGTTACAATTTTAGAATGTAACGCTGCCTATCCGTTCCTTACAAATCCGTCTTGGACTCCATTGACTTCTTGGGGTGGCAAGTCTATGGACCATATTGCCATCTTACCATCCCTGCTGGCTTCCCATTTGTTTCCTGGAATCTGTTTGAACGGCTCACAGATAAGTGCTTCGTCAATTTGTTTCTCTCTTGCCGACTACAACAGTAGGGCCGGAGCGGCTTCTCATGTGGGTGTGTGTGCCGGAGTGTGCGTTTGTGCTTGTGGGGGTGTATGTATGTGTGCAGGAGTATATGTTTGTGTTCCGGGTAGTGTGTATATGACAGGATGCGTAAGTGTGTGCCGGTGCTGTGCCGCCAGGTGCTGTGGCTGTTGCCTTTGCTTCTTTACACGCTGTGGTTGCAGTTGCTGTTCCTGTAGCCATTGCTGCTGTTGCACGCTGTAGTTATTGTTGTTTCTGCCTGTTGCCGTTTATGTTCCTGTTGATATATTTATTCATTACAAATTTAATGCTCACATATTTTTATTCCTTAAAAACGGAAATAAGCCATTTAACTTAACAGGCCATATGTCATTACAACTACGTAAAATTATTATTATTTATTAATTATGTTTTCTGAAAATGAAAATGTTGTAGCACCTAACGATGCCAAAAAGAACTCTATAATGATTTTCGATGACGTAGCATGTGAAAAACAGGATAACATTCGGGCATACTTCTGTATGGGCAGACATAAAAATATAGATGCGTTCTATTTGTGTCAAACGTATACACGCATCCCAAAACATCTTGTGCGTGACAATGCAAATCTAATTATTATGTTTAGACAAGATGAAACATGTGTACCAGGACCATGTGGGCGTAGACATGACACTGGAGTCCTTTAGGAAAATTTGTCAATTTTGTTGGAGAGAAAAATATGGATTTTTGGTAATAAGTAAAGATGATCCGCTAGAAAATGGACGATATAGAAGTACTTTAATTTTATTCAACTTTAAAATAAAATAAAATAAAATAAAAGAAACTAGAATTATTAATTCACTTAACAATAATCTTTCGGAATGGCAACAACACTAACTTTGACGGGTAACAACTCGATTTTAATGGCAAATTATCATCCGCCCATAGAGTTAAATGGAAGTTATGAGTGTGCACTAATTGATTTCCATATGTACAACTCGATTCCAAATGTGGATCATGATAATAATTTATTTCATATTGGAGAGCATATTTTCGAGATACCTGTGGGATCAAATGAGCTTAGTGACATAAGTGAAATTATTAGCGAGAAAATGAAGGAAAAATAGCCAAATGAATTAAAGCATCCTCTAATTGAGAGCAATAATAATACCCTGCAAGTAGTGATTTCATCTAAAGAAAATCCGATATATTTTAATAAAGAGCGTACTATTGGTCAACTATTTGGATTTAATAAAAAAGAACTAAAGCCAAATGCAACGCAAATATCAGATCAACCTGTTGACATTTTAAAAGTACATACAATTCGTTTAGAATGTAAAATTGTTTGCGATTCATATGTAAATGAGGTATCAAGTCATGCTCTCCATGAGTTTGCACTCAACGTTCCTCCAGGCTATAAATTAACTGAGAAACCAAATAATCTTATTTATTTACCAGTTAACACGAGAGAGATACAGTCGTTAATAAGACGGATCGTTGATCAGAACGGAAACTTATTAAATTTAAGAAAAGAGAGTGTTACATTTGAGGCAACAAGAATGATTATTTATAATAATAAAAACGTTAGCTATCCGCCACCAGCTAACACTTTGAGTTATACTACAGAAGGCGACAGGTCGACGAAAAAACTACTAACACTCGAGAACAAATTATTTTTAAAATCATTGGGTCTAAAATTAAGAAAATAATGAGTAGTGTATTGAATGTTCGAGAGAAAGCATATTCAGATGAGAGTATAATTAAAAAAGAGTTCCATAGCTATTCTCCCTATCTACAAGCATTTAAAAGCAACGATGAAGTTAGAATTACTATTCAGAATCAGGACTTATATGTTTTACCTTGTGAGAGTTTTATTAATGTTGAGGGCACAATTTGTTTGGCGGATAACACGGTTGCTGTAGACGGGAAACTTAAAAACAATTGTATGAGTTATTTATTTGACGAGGTTCAATATGAGTTAAATGGAATTGAAATTGATCGTACTCGATTTGTCGGTATTTCAACAACCTTAAAAAACTATGCTTCCTTACACAAAACGGAAAGTCACATGTTAGAGAATTCTGGCTGGTTCAATGGAAATGATAGACAGCTGACAAACGGATATTTTAATTTTTCTATCCCTCTTAAATACTTACTTGGAATTTTCTGAAGATTAAAGCAAGGTTTTACTAAATTGCAAACATGAATTAATAATACTGATGATTAAGAATATGGAAGATGTATATTATAGTAAAATTGCAACTAAAGAGTATAAATTAAATATTTCTAACATTACATGGAAAATACCACATGTTACTCTAAGTGATGAGAAGAAATTGCAAATGTATAGTCTAACGAAGAGTGGAGGCTCACTACCACTTGCATTCCGCAGTTGGGATTGTTATCTGAATCCAACATTATCAGAAGGTACCCAACATGTTTTGAATGTTAAGCTGGCAGCTAATAGAGAACGCCCTCGATTTGCAATAATAGCTTTTGTAGTGGATAACAAACTAACACATAATAATTTAAGGAACTTAAAAGTGTATCTAAACTCAGAGAACTTTCCGTACGATCACATGAATATAAATTTTAAGCGAGAACGATATGCAAGTTTGTATGACATGTATACAGGATTTCAAGCAAGCTAATATATGAAGGAATCTGAACCATTACTAACACCCATAGAGTTTAAAAAGAAAGCACCGATGGTTGTTGTGGACTTGTCACATCAGAATGAAACAGTTAAAAGGGGGCCAATCGTTGCGAGAGTTTCGATCGACCTAGAAAGTGTTAGTGTTAAAAATACTAAGGTATATTGTCTGCTTATGCATGATCGATTAGCAGAGTATTCGTCTTTAATTGGATTAGTTCAACGCATCGTTTAAACCAATTTAATTCAATCACATTTATAAATTAAAATACTATGTATACCCTCTAAAAAAAAAAAAAAATAAAATCGTGATGAAATTTATAAGAAAAATTATTTTTTATTTTAATCAAGTATACTAGTATAAACATTTTCATTTTCAGACACCTCAAAATGATTGTTTTCTAAGATTAGAAATAATTTAAATAAATTATTTAGTGCACATTGATTAACTTTTTTCTTATGTACTCTGCAATTTGTAAAGAAATTTGGCAATCTCGCTAAACTCTTTTCAAGATATAAATCTATTATTTTGGTGTGTACAAATTTACTTAAGAACTCTTTTTTAACTCTTCCTCTTACTATAACAGTTGTGTATCTATTTAATGGCTTTAGAATATCACCAAGGCTTAGATAAGAGATATCACCCTCAGACCAATCTAGTCCGTCAACATACTGTTTGGTTATTTTTAAGGTTTTTCTAGTTACTTCATCCAACTCCCTTATATGGTAGGGTGGTTTAAAGTGGAAAAAATTGGGTATGACGGACCCAGCTTGCATAAATGCTAACTCTTTGACAAACATCTGTCTTTGACAAACATCTGTTCGTTTCCAAAAACATATTGAAAGTCAACTAGAATACAAGAGTTTCTGTCTAGAATGACCATTTTGCTTCTAATGTTAATAATGTACTGAGAAGCCAAGTGAAAATTAATACCTTAAATAACATGGATGACCTAATTTAATGGTTAGTTTGAAAGAACAGTTAAGACAGGATGGATACGCATCACTTGAAAAAAAACAAAAATTAAGGAAATATCAAGATCATGAAATAGTTTTTGGATTTGAGTATTTTGTTAGTCTAGAGCTTAAGCTAAAATGTGGGTTTTCTACGAGTAGAGAGTTTACACCTATTGTTTGGATGCAGCAACATAAACATAACTTCATTGGATTGCGAAAAGAGGAATGGATTCAACTATTAACGTATAAGGAGTACATCCAAATGAAACTTGAGCACTTTGACTTCTTGATGCCAGATACAATAATTGAACATCCAATGCTTGATACTGTTAAGTGCTATTTTAAAATTCGAAAAGCGGATAAGCAACGAATACTTATACTCAATCAGTATGGTAATAGAATTGAATTTGACAGCGATTCATGGAGATCGTTTATAAGATTAGGAATTTTTCTAACAACATTTTTGTGTTGGAACACGTTGTTGAAAAATCAAATAAGGAATATATATTATAATTACATTATTCCGAAGTGTTTAGAGGTGCGTAAATGTAGTATACAACTTGCAGATTTAGATGCAACTTATGATTATGAGTCGGAAATTGATCTTACTCGTCTATTGTTTGAAATTTCAAAAAAAGATGGGTAAAGAAATAAAAAGAGATGTCAATACTTTTAGAACACAATTTCACCAGAATGTGAAACTTGATAAGAAATGAAATGTTTCGAGGAAAGTAAAAATAATCCTTTAAGTCAGTCTTAAGTAAACGCTTGCCTAGGATACTTCAAAATGGAGCTAACTTCTAACTTTGGATTTAAAACAATTGTTAAGAAAATCGATGAATTTTCAAAAGAGTTCGATGAAATGATTTTTCCCGAACATCATGAACTGTTGGAAGAATATCGTGAATTTTTCTTGGTGTACAAAAACTGTCATCTAGTTAAATCTAAATTTGGCGAACATCTTTCGGCGTGTAGCTGGTCATCCGATCTAGCTACAGAGGGAGTTGACACATGTGGATGTTTTCACTATAGTACACGTCTAGCAAGACTTGAGAGTTAAATTAAAAAATATAGAAATTTAAACAAAAGAATGAATAAAAACCTTTGAACCTATGAAGAAACAAATGTTTAAAAACTAGATTTTAAAATAAAATATGTAATATCTTATAAAAAATACAATAATAATACAATAATAAACATTACTTTATAATATAAACCAAAACTAGCTCTTTTATTGATTTTGAAGCCAAGCCAGGACATAAGATTTTCCTAGCAGTTGACCAATAATCAAAACAGATATAAATAAGCAAAGGTTAGAAACGTACGCACCAAAAAAGTTGAGTGCGTGTACGAAAACAAAAAAAAAGAGAGGACGCTAAACATTTTAAATGACAAGCCTATAGGATTGGCTCGGAGGATTCATCATTGACCAATCAATTAACATCCTACCTGCATTTCATAGACGCCCGTGTTTTAATATATTAATATAAGCAGTATCACTTTCCCCCTCTATCACTTTCGCTGTGACTCACATGGATGTTGCTGTTGTTTTTGGTATTGTGGTTGACCATAACAATGCGAGCGGCTCTGTGATTTTACTTGTCCTTGTATATGATCTGCCTGCAGGAGTGCAAAGCAGCGCCGTCAAACCGGCGCACACTTGACTCCTATCTAATACCTGTTAGCTAAAAATGTGCGCACGCACATTAAACAGGTGCCCACTTGACGTCTCTATCACTTTCGCTGTGACTCACATGGATGTTGCTGTTGTTTTTGGTATTGTGGTTGATCATAACAATGCGAGCGGCTCTGTGATTATACTTGTCCTTGTTTATGATCTGCCTGCAGGAGTGCAAAGCAGCGCCGTCAAACCGGCGCACACTTGACTCCTATCTAATACCTGTTAGCTAAAAATGTGCGCACGCACATTAAACAGGCGCCCACTTGACGACTCTATCACTTTCGCTGTGACTCACATGGATGTTGCTGTTGTTTTTGGTATTGTGGTTGACCATAACAATGCGAGCGGCTCTGTGATTTTACTTGTCCTTGTTTATGATCTGCCTGTAGGAGTGCAAAGCAGCGCCGTCAAACCGGCGCACACTTGACTCCTATCTAATATGTGCGTGCGCACATTAAACAGGCGCAGATATGACTATCCATTTCTCCTTTGTTCATTGATTCGCACGGATGGTGTTATCTTTAACAAGGAGGCTGACTAATGTACTTGACCTTTGATCTTGACCTACTTCTAGGTGTTGATCCTGGACAACTGGGTTCTTATCTTGCTACCTGTCAAAAAAGGAGCACGCTAATGGAAAAAAAAGGGTCACGCTAATTGAAAAAAGTGGGTTCTTATCTTGCTACCTGTCAAAAAAGGGTCACGCTAATTGAAAAAAGTCATAAATCATAAGATCCTTATCTGAGCCAGAAACGACAGTTCCCTACTACTGGGCCACTTTCCCCTTACTAACAAGCAGCTCATCAGTGTGAGCTCACTTCCAGTTTTCGACTGCCCGTCATTCATCAGATTAACATCCGTTGACAAAAACTCTTCCAAAACGCAAAAGCACCTAGTGTTTGTTTTTATGCTGCAATATTCTACTTCATATGCGTTTAAGTCTTTTGCGTGAGCCATCCACGATTTCCTCGAAAAAGTTTTTAAGCTCTCTGAATCTTGGAGGTGCGTTACAATTTTAGAATGTAACGCTGCCTATCCGTTCCTTACAAATCCGTCTTGGACTCCATTGACTTCTTGGGGTGGCAAGTCTATGGACCATATTGCCATCTTACCATCCCTGCTGGCTTCCCATTTGTTTCCTGGAATCTGTTTGAACGGCTCACAGATAAGTGCTTCGTCAATTTGTTTCTCTCTTGCCGACTACAACAGTAGGGCCGGAGCGGCTTCTCATGTGGGTGTGTGTGCCGGAGTGTGCGTTTGTGCTTGTGGGGGTGTATGTATGTGTGCAGGAGTATATGTTTGTGTTCCGGGTAGTGTGTATATGACAGGATGCGTAAGTGTGTGCCGGTGCTGTGCCGCCAGATGCTGTGGCTGTTGCCTTTGCTTCTTTACACGCTGTGGTTGCAGTTGCTGTTCCTGTAGCCATTGCTGCTGTTGCACGCTGTAGTTATTGTTGTTTCTGCCTGTTGCCGTTTATGTTCCTGTTGATATATTTATTCATTACAAATTTAATGCTCACATATTTTTATTCCTTAAAAACGGAAATAAGCCATTTAACTTAACAGGCCATATGTCATTACAACTACGTAAAATTATTATTATTTATTAATTATGTTAACTTACTTATTATTGTACTTCTCCACACTGTCTATTTTTTTCAATACACTAATATTCTTTTTGTCCATCAATTCTTTATAAAAGTTCAAACAACCCATGTCTACAAAATTTAATTGAACAATCATTAAGTTTTCATTATTCTCCACCTGTAACCTATTTCTTTCGTTTGACCACTGCGAATTTATTAACGACAAAAACCTTTCACAATTTGCATTGTGCGGAGGAATTGCATAAAAGTATTCTGCTATTTTCAATAGTTCTGACTCGGAAGTTCCGAGTAACAGCTCGACTTTACGTTTGCTGCAAAAAACTGTACCAGCTTATCTGCAGAGCCTTGCTCAAAAAACGTCTTCACTTGTCGTGACAAAAACTTCTTCAAGTTGGCAACTTGGTCGAAAAAGAGTGAATCGTCTATCGAAATGTTTTTCTCAAAAAATTATTCAACACGCTTCGCTACACTTTCATCATACGAAAAGTTCGCGTCGTCTAGTTGCAGCCATTTAAAAATCCGTTAGTCATCGAAACAATAGAAAACCGGGACAATTTCGTGTCGCGTCGGGACACCGGGACATTACCTGGAAAAGCGGGACATGTCCTGGAATTCCAGGACGGCAACCCTATGCATATATGACGAGTACGCAAATTGCATTTATGCGAGCCGCAGAGGCGACATAACAAATGTACCCAAGTCCATCAGTTGGCAAGATAACTGCCATTGCCATTCGACAATAGGCATCTTATGCAAATGCTCACAATGAACACCTGTTTGTTTTGATTGAACACGTAAAACACATAAATACGCTAAAAAATACCAGCAAATTGTTTGAATTGTGCAAAATTTTTAGTATCATTTTTTTCAACACTGATATCGTATTAAAGATGCAAAGATATTTTGGTCTAGCAAAACGAGCAAATTTGATTCTGTACAAATTCTTATTGGGATGGCTTGCATTTCTACACTTTTACACAATACACACCAAAATTATTTAATCCTTTTTTGCGTACATAAACACAAACACAAACATACATTCCTTTTGCTCCAGCTCTATATAATTTAATTTGAACTCGTTCTCCAGGCGTATCTCTATAACGCGAACGCGTCTCTCTTCCACAGAAATTTTTTTTCTAATTCTATTGCCCAAATAAATTTGTCGTTTTTAAATTCTAACACATCTTTTCGCATCTGTGTTCTACCTTCGTGTATCATCGCAAGCTTTGCTATAGCCGTTTTCTCGGCATTTTTTTATTTTTATTATTGTTTATAATTACGTGCTTGTGTCCGCGTTGGTTGAGATCATCATGAATTCAAAAACCACATAATCCATAAATCTCGGTGTGTCCAAAGCAGATAAAGAGTCTTCCACAAGTGCCATCGATTCGCGGAGTATGTTTTCAATTTCCTTGTTGCTGGAAAATTTATAGCTTTGTTGAGCGTAGTTTTTTCCAGGTCGCCGTCCTTTAAGGCCGCACCATTTTAACTTCTAAATGCTGCTGCCTTTGCGTACACTTAATTCAATAAGCAAACTTAAATTGAAACGTGTTCGAGGTTGCAACAATTTTTGATTCTTCCAACAATCTTTTGTAATAAATTTGTGGAGTTGGTTTTTCTACGCTCCTGTCCACTTGAATGTATGCTTGAATGTCCGCAACTTCTTAATGGCAGAATGGGTATGCGTGGCTCTAAAAATTTTCATCAAGTTCTATTGGGGTTGTTAGTAGCTATATTTTCCTAAAATTTGGTAGCTCCAACTGTAAGGGCGTGCTACAAAGGTGGATTTATTTGTTTTGAGTTATCGAATTTTTTGATTTTCCATGCCAAAGTTTTGGTGAACCCCAATCTTGACATTAAAATTTACTCGGCCATAAATATAGACTTTTGCAAAGTTTCAAGTTTCTAGCTTGAAGGGTGAGGAAAAAAGTTGAGCTCATACGGACGGACAGACACGACAAGCCCAATACATTATGTAGTAGAGAGCTGCATGAATGGCAAAATAGGCACATTTGAACTAACAACGCTCAAAATGAGTTGAATTGAACTGATTGCGAAACGGCATGAATTTGAGTGAATGAATGAGCTCGCGTAAGACTCGGCCTCACAATATTCAAGTGAAAAAAGACAAATAGAATGAGTGGGAATGCGAGAAAATGAAAGAATGCCGTTTGAATTCATTCGAATGCCAAACAGTTTTTTTTTGTTTTGTCGTGCTGAAAGAAAACGAAGAAGGGTGTTCAGGCATGAGCATAAATAGTAATAAAAAAAGAATAAAAACATGCCTTGTGCGCACTCAAGGTCAAGCAGGTAGACGAACTGAGAGTGCAAGGGACACGTATGTAACAATTGTCCCTAACGAAATGAGCGAAACACAAAATGTGTATGCAATAAATAGAATAATTCGAATGTCTTCGGCTTAGCCAAACTTTTCATTCCGCTTTACGCTTCATTCATTCTAATTCACTCCACTGAGTGACCTTGGTTATGAGTCATAGCACACACAAAAAATTTATTCTCAACATAGCAAACAACACAGAAAAACTTTTAAAGGAACATAACGACAAAATAATTATTACACAGGCAGACAAAGGAAACAAAACTGTTATACTATACAAGAGAGAATATCATGATAAGATACAACAACTTCTGAATGACAAAACAACATACAAAACAATAAGAAATGACCCCACACAAAAACTAATCACGAAAAACAACACAATAGTTAACTATTTGTATAAAAACAAATTCATAGACATAAAAACAAAACTAAGGACATACTGCTCTGGAGGAAACGCACCACGACTGTACGGATTACCAAAAATACATAAAGCCGGAACACCACTAAGACCCATATCTGCCTCAACTGAAGTTCCGTGCTACAAATTGGCCAAACATGTAGGTGACATTATTAAGAACATACAATCAACCCAGTATAACATAAGAAACGCAACAGAATTGAAGAACGATATAAAGGACTTAGAAATCGGAAATGAGGAAATACTAGTCTCATTTGATGTCATATCACTCTACACTAACATACCAATTTACACCGCAACAAAAAACATAATGGACAGATGGACAGACATATCAATACACACATCCATTCCTAAACAGAAATTTAAAGAACTCCTAGACTTTGTATTAATTGAAAATAATTACTTCAAATACAATAACATTACATACAGTCAAGTTTTTGGCATGCCAATGGGGAACCCGCTGTCACCGACAATCGCAAATATAGTTCTAGACAAAATCTTAGACGACGCGATTGAGGAGCTGAAACAACAGAATATAAAAATCACACATATCTCCAAATACGTTGATGACATTTTTCTGATCATAAATAAGACCGAAGCAAAAGTCATATTAGAAACATTCAACAAACAGCACAAAAGAATTCAATTTACAATGGAAACAGAAACAAACAATAAAATTGCCTATCTTGATATGGAAATAGAACGAAGGGAAAATAGACTCACATTTGACTGGTACACTAAAGGAACAGCATCGGGACGAATAATAAACTACGACTCAAACCAGCCGATGACACAGAAAATAAATACAATCAAAAATATTATTAGAAATACCTACACCCTAAGCGACATACAACACCGACCAAAAAACTATATAAAACTCAAAACGATGCTTATCAAAAACAGCTACCCGATACATCTGATAAACAAACTAATAAATGACGTCACAGCTAAACCTGATAACACAAAAATTCAAAAACCAATAACCCAAGGAACAAAAGATAAACAATACATCAGCATCCCGTACATAGAAAATATAACGAACAGAGCAACGCTAACGAAGTTGATAACAAATGACAGCACAGAACACATCACATATGCTTACAAAGCTCACAAAACAACAAGAAATTTGTTTACGAACACGAAAGACAAAATTGACACATACAAGCAAAATAACGTCATCTACGAAATACGGTGCAAAGGAAAAGAAGGAGAAGAGTGCAACAGAGTTTACATTGGAACAACAAAAAGATCACTCGCTACACGAATAACAGAACATAAAGGGGACGAAAAGAACAGAAAAACCACGACAGCACTAGCGCAACATTTGAGTGAAAATGACCACTCAGCCGATTTTGATACGGTAAAAGTTCTTGACGTAGAGAGGAGAGAGAGAACGAGACTAACGCTGGAGAGCTTGCGCATACAGCAAAGAGGGGACGACGCACTCAATCATAAAGAAGACATTGACCAGACAAATTATATTTACGCGGCTGCATTAGGCAAAACGAACTGCAGCAGACAACATCATAAACAGCTGACGAAAAATTAGGATTAGGACCAAAATAAGATGACTTACCTAAAATGTATGTATAATATAGGAAATGTTTTTATGTATTATGTAGTGAGAATTGAATGTAATCTCGAAATATGTTTTTTTTACGTAAAATAAAATATCAGACTCCTTGAAGAAGGCGACAAAGTCGCCGAAACGCGTAGGAGGAAAATTTAATTTAAATGCAAGAATTTTAAATTACAATCAAACTACTGGCTCAAACAACCCAACAACAGCAACAACACAATTCATACCACAAACGAGCCTACACAAACTCACAAAATTCATTTCATTCAATTCATTGTGTGCCTCTAACTCACTCAATTCAACTCAATTCATAGCATTCATCAAAGCGTACGTTGTGAGTGAAGCCATGCAGCTCTCTATTATGTACCTTCGGTATTGAGTAGGAAAATACTACAAAACTGCTTGTTTACTTTTGAATATTTTATTAACTATAATAAAGTCTTAAATTAACGATATTTTAGTCATTGGTAGGGGTCAAGCAAAAATGCATACTTGATTCTGTACAAATTGTTGTTTGGATAGCTAACACTTTTACACTTTAAACTGTAACGAACCTAATATTGCGACGGGTGTTAAGGTTGGCTTACTCTCTATCGCTAACGGAACGTTCCAACAAATTTATATTGTGGCGGCTCCGACAATAATAACACAGTTTGGTTTTATTTAATATAAATTTATATTTATCTTAAAAACTGCCGTTTCGGTTGTCGTATACAGTTTTTTTATAAACTTAAAACTAGTGAACAAATTTTGAAATCCTACGCAACTTCACAAGGCTCTTGTTCGGTGGTTTGTTATGCAATGTTGGAGCTCCAATCGCACCAGGCATTTATAAGTTATGGTTCGCCCACGCAGCGAGGATTTAGCTAGCAACGACTGAAATTCACCAGGCTCTACTATGGCCTCCTTGTCACCACAAGGATTACACCACTAGTCGCTCGTTTTCTCAGGCTCTGGCCTTAGCTTCACCTGTCCTTTGCCAGGCTCACCAACTCTGATACTTGGATTTGATTAGAGGTTGCTTTTCAGATGCAACACACTACAAGGCTTGTTGATTTCACTAGTACAGATAAGATTTTACAAGATTAAAATTTTTATTAGGGGTAAGCTTCGAAATGTGCTTCTTTCTATGCGATTCTCTGATTGTTCGCCAATTTGTACTAAGTCCACGCGCTGTTACTTTATCATATGTAATTAACCTTTAACTACACTCTTGGATCGCCTTTGTGCTCGCACTGATTTTTTAACTCTTAACTCACTTTTAACTGACTTGCCGCGCTGTATAAAGTGGCTCCTTTTATATGTTTCTGCCGCCTCGCTGGACCGGAGCCTGTCAGCGATGTCAATGTCGCGCTAAGGGCAAAGGTGGCATGATCGCTGCCAAAGTCCACTTTGCAACAACGGTTTCTCGATGTTGCCGATCACGCCTGCCGTTGGTGTGACGGCGATCACTAGATCCTTTGAGTGTACCGCTCAAACACCCACGGCTCTTTGCCACTTTATTATAGGTACGTGTTTTATGACCCCAATGAGTCCAACACATACCTTAGCGCCGACACCATGTGTCAGAGCGGGACATCATGTGAACACAAATCCGGTTGCGGATCTGTGTCAGCACTTCATAAGTGAGGCGCTATATCCCAAATATGGCCCAGCACACTCCCCCCTTCCTACGGAAGTGGAAGCGTTCCACTTAAATTTGAAATTACGGAATATTGAATTCCAAGCCTTGAATTGGGTATTGGCGCCATCCAGCAACGTCGTGGTAGCGATCAACTCCGTGTCGTGGAAAGCCAGCTAGTATTGGGTTGCAATATAGCAGCAAGCTTCTCGTCGTACAGCGCTGCTCGATACGGCTTGATCGATACTTTTGATGTGGCCAGATCGGCAGCGCTGAAAACGTAAACAAGCACCACTAGATGGTCATGACATCCGAGTTTTCAATTTTTGCCATTGGAATTGTTGTTGCTGAAAATAACTCAGGAATAGTAAAGAAGCAATATTTTCGCCCTGCGCCACCTATACCATATTCTTAACTGTGCGCTGCTTGGCTGGCCAACCTATAAATTCTGCGTGAGAATATTTTCAACCATTTTCATGGGTGGGACGACCTTCAAAACTATGCATAAGATCTTTGGATGCCACGCTTTTAACTATCACCCCAAGCCCCCTTTCACACTTCTTGCAAACTTTGAGCAAAAGTCACTAAATTTGGTAGAAGGAAAGCAACTGCCGGCCCCCAAAGATCTGCAGTAAAAATTGGATGCCAAACTTCCCATACCGCCCCAGCCACTCTTGCACCACCTTTCAAGAACTTTAAGCTAGAATCAGCAAATTTGGTAGGAAAATAGCAATTGACGACCCCCAAAGATCTGCCGAAAAATTTAGGACTCCACGACCACCCACATTGTCTGCAGCCCAGCTTGGCACCAACCTACGGAGCGTCCAGAGCAGCCACGACGCCGGTGACCCACTTCAGAGTGTGGTCATCCTTGCAGCTCAAAACTTTGACGCCAGAGAGCCAGCCCGCTCCATCAAATGAGATGGGAAGCGAGTCCGCCTCGCCCATACGTCTCAGAAGCGCGTCAAACAGTAGCGCCTCCACCTTCTTCCACTGCTCGGGCTTCATCTTGCCGTTTGGGTCGGTGCGGTCGATGAGCGGGAGCACTAAATGTCGCCTCGCCACATCACTGGCCGTCGGCTTTCCCCGCGACTTTGGCTTTTTGCAGGGCCGCTTGCTGGCTGGCACCTCTGCATTGGCGGTTTCAGCGGAGCGCTGCCGTTTTACGGCCAAGCTCTCCTCCACTTTAGTGGCAAAGCCGACGTCCTTCGACGCCATGTTCTGCCTCGTCTCGTAATGCGACCTACTCTCCTTGATCTTTTGGTTGGCCCACTACAGCTGGCGGACCTCATCAATTGTGAGATCTCGCTCGCATTCGGTGAGACGAGTCCTTATCTTAAGGGCGGCTTTATATTGGGCTTTGGCTCGCATGCCTTCCTTTGACCTTTTGGGCCCGACCCTACTGGGGGTAATGGTACTCATTGGGTCCGGAAGACATGTGTCCTCTGCCTCTGTAGTTGACCCATTTTGAGTTTGTCGGGTTGTGTGGCAGTATCTATACAACCGTCCTGGCCTGCTAAAACCAGTAGGAAGGGTGGATTGCTTGCGACACGCAGAGAGGATTTCTCATCCCCTTGCCCGCCGGTGGTAGCATCCTTTCCCACCGATGTTTGGGTTGACATCCCAACCCGTGTTTGACCGTCCGTCATCTCCATGTGATTTTTTGGTTTCTGGGGAGTCTACCCATAGCATTTTAACCCTACTGCCAAGGACCTCGAACCATGGTTTGCTCCATACCCTCGCAATGCCGAAGCTTTTGAGTGGTATAAAGCTCACCTTAGCTCGCCATCGCACTTTCTTTCCACAGGTGAGTGGATTCCCTTGTTTGTTTCGGGGCAGGACGGCATGAGTTGCATTGGTCGGCCCCTCGCCCTCGCATTGCCGAAGCATTTGAGTGATTTGGAGCCCATCTTTGCCTGGCCACGATGCCTTTCCTTTGGTTCACCCCTTACCCTCTTAGTGTCTAGGCCTTTGAGTGGTAAAGAGTTCACCTTAGCTGGGCATCGGTGCCTGTTGCCTAGGCTTGCCCCCCGCGCCATCGCAGTGCCGAAGCCTATGAGTGGTTTGGTTGGTTCGCTTTGTCCAGACGCCGCCCTGTCCCACCGCAAGGCAAATCGCACCGAGTACCCCTCGTTTGTTTCGAGGCAGCACGATGCCCATTGCCCAGCCGGCACCCTCGTGGAGGGTTCAGTTGAGGATTTTTGCCAACCTTCTTATATATTAAAAGGCATTTCGATTTTGCTGGATTTAAGGCCAGCCCATTTTCTCGTGCCCATTTACTAACAGATATTAAATCATTATTACACATATTTATACATTCATTCAGTTGACATAATGGACGACTCACATACATTTGAACATCATCAGCATACAAATGGACTTCACGTCTAGACAAAACATCAGGCAAATCATTAAAATAAATTGTAAAAAGTAGCGGCCAAAGTACCGATCCCTGCGGAACACACCGAGCAACATATCTTTGGTTCGATTTATAATCAGCTATAACAACTTGCCTTCTGTCAGTGAGGTATGAACATATTAGTTTTGAAGCTGTTGAAGAAAATTGTACATCTTGTGCAACTTTGTCAAAAGTATCTCGTGGTTTACCGTATCAAAAGCTTTACATTAATCTTGAAGTGTCAAAAACGTTACTTCACTATTATCCATGTGTTTTTTTATATCTTCTATTATCTTTATAAGGGCTGTAGTACAGCTTCTGTTTTTCTAAACCCCGACTGTTTTTGCTCAAGGAATTGTTTTATTTGCCATGCAATTAGCTGCTCAAAAACTTTTGATTAGAAGTCCAGTATTGAGATTGGTGTGTATTCATGACCTCCCTTAAGGATTGGGATAACTTTAGCTACTTTCCACTGGTCGGGAAAAGTACTTGTTATGATAGCCGTATTTATTATGTGCGTTATATGACTAGTTATATGCAGTAGTATAATTTTAAGAAACTTTGGGTTTACGGCATCCAATCCTGTTGCATTAGATTTTATTAATGACATAGCTGAAAACACCTCAGATGGACTGACACATATAAAATCAAGAACTTTACTTCAATTATCGAACGATACAGAACTAAGATATGCATTACGGTTAGTCACAGGTACACTTAACTCAACAAATTTGTTATTCAACTCATTTTCATCCACCTCACTACCAATCGCTACTTTCGCTCGTCCTATCCCTAATTTTTTAATATTTTTCCATTTCTGTGGATTTGATATTGCACTTTCAATCCCATCACTAAAATACGCACGCCTAGCGTTATCAATAATTTTATTTACTCTACTTCTGCTACTTTTGAAAATATTATAAAGGTTGTCAGTTTTATATCGTTTCCACTTGTCATAATCCTTATTTCTATTTCATATTGCTTGCTTAATATCCCAGTTAAACCAGGATTTTTTTGCCATATTGATAGCTTAAGTCCTGTCTAGTACAAACTTGTCGTATAAGACTCGAATATTGCTTTGCAATTGACCTAATTGTATATCAACGCTGGATATTGAGTAAATGATATCCCAGTTGAGGTTACTGCATTCCTCATGTAACCCAAATAAATCTATATTATTAAAATCTCTAAATTTTATACTCTTTTTATTACATTTAAGTCTTAGATCATGGTGCAGACATCTAGTCATATACGAGTAAGTTCTTTAGGTTTTGGACAAAGTAGCTTAGTCGCAGCTCGGGTGAAGTGAGTTGGTGTTCTTGAATTGACGAGTTTTAAACCTATTGATTCCATTTCATCCGTTAAGTGATGTTCTGTTAACATGTTACTATTTAAGTCAACAGTCAAGATAAAATCAGTATACCTTAAAGTTAAATTAGATATTAATTCTAAAAGATTAGAATAATCTACATTCCTATGTGGTCTGTATATACAGCCAATGAGCAGTCTGCTGTCAGGATTTATGTTAATTATTTAAAGAAAAATAAATTCATTTGAACTGCCACCGGGATGCTTAGAAATAACTTTGCACGTCAGTCTCTTTGAGACAAAAATGGCACTTCCGCCAGCATGACTTAAGCGATCTGAGCGAAACATATTAAAGCCTTCACATATAATTGATCACTAAATTCAGGCAAAAACCATGTTGCGGACACGCATACAACATCAACATTAGAATCAACAAACATATAACGAAACTCTTCTATCTTATTTGCCAAGCTTTGGGCATTTAAATCTTAAGACCGTTCATTTGTTTACCTAAGATCCAAACAATTGTTTGGCTGTTCATCCTGGAGTTGTTAATATGAAGTGGCAGTTTGTTTACACAAAAATGACTTCAAGCAAAACAGAAACGCATCTATTATATTATAACTTAAAGTTAAAGAGCACTAAGAAATACTAAAGATTACATTTAAGAGAATACAATAATAAAATGCATGTAACAAGGTTGCAGGTGTTAGATAAAAATAAAAACCAAGAGAGTTAAGACCGAAAAAGATTATCTGGGCTCGGTCGTGGTCGCACTAATTGACTTCTCTTTGTACTCTTATCTGAGAGAGTTTTTGCATGCTCGTCACGCAGATAACTTTGCCGCTTTCAAGCGCGCGCCGACAGAAAACAGTTTTCTCTCGTCAGCTGTTCATTATGATAAATTGGCACTGCTGTGCACGTGTCGAAGCCTAGCAATTTCAGGTTTAGTTGCGTTTTTGTGGTTCGCCGGTAAATTGCAGCAGCACGCAGTATATTGACCTTGTCATTATAGTTTTCAAAACTTAATATAATTATGGGGTTCAGCAACTGAATTTTCTGTCCTGGACAGCCGTAGTCGTTTGACCTCTCTCAGTCTCGGTGAGGATATTCCAAGCGAGAAACATAGCATGTTAAAAATTGGTTTGAGCTGCTCACCATCTGCATACGGGACTCCATGTAGTCTCAAATCATTTGCCACGCTTGCACTCGCCTGTGCAGTCAGCTTTGCCTCAAGTTCCGATACTTGCTTCTTTAAAGCCATAAAATCTACAGAGCTTGCGTACTCGCTGCAACAATCCCTCCAGTTCCACGTTCATGCTATCCAGCCTCGGTCTCACCCATCTTGGCTTTGATCATATTTGCCTGGTCCTGAAAGCGCTCATTTATGAGCTTGCTGAGTGCCGCTGAATCCTTTGGCATGCTGGACATTAGCTTTGCCGCTGAGTTTTCACGTTTTCGCTTTGCGATCAGTGCCATTTGAGTGTTTTTTGTTGGAGTTTGAGTGAATTTTTTGTTGTTAATGTTGTGATACTCTCTCTCTCTCTATTTTTTGTTTGTTGGGTATTAGCTTTTTTTGCTTCTTACCACTCAAAACTTATAAAACTTGATTGTCTTCTCTTAAATTGTTTATTTTAGATAAATTGGTAAAAAGTTGGCGCGTTAATTGATAATTTTAATAGTTTGCGCGCGATTTAGCGAGTTATTGAGTGTTTTTTGTGTGTTTATTTATTGTGCCAGCAAATTTGCCTTAATAGTTCTTATTTGTGTGTTATATGTGTGTATATGGAGAACTTTGCATTTATATTGCTCCCGCCCAACAATTTATTTGCGAAAATTGTTTATTTTTGCACTTTAACTTAAAAGCAGAGTGTTTTTTAATACTATTGTAATAAATCCAAAACTTGAATTTGGTCCAAAAGTAATCCGTCGATATTTTAGGAATCCTGCACCTCCAGTCTTCCACCAATGTCCAGTTATAATGAATACTCAATGAGGATTGCTTTTATATATATATTTTATTTATATTTTGTTTGTACTGTTGCACTGCGTTTGTTGTCTAAATTTAATTCTCTTCTATACAAAACACGTCCACACAGCTTCAGCTGCAAACATGAGAAGAAGAAGGTGGCCATAGCAGCGATCTGAGCGAAACACATTAAAGCCTTCTATTTGTTTCACAGCTATGTGGTCTGACCTGACTTTTATATTGTTAACTGCTTGAGTAGCCAATTGCTTGACTTTCATAATTGCCATCTATGGTGGCGGTGTTCTCATTGCTGTTGACTCCTTTATTTTCTCTGAACACATTCATTCTCATGATCATCCGGACATTGAGTTCCTATGTGTTAACATTTTATGTAGCGGCCGGTTATTATATATTACTTGCATATACATATATTTCTCCGCATTCTGATAATAACATTTACATATCCTATTTGCATACCCTGCAACTTGTTTCGTCGTTGTTGACGGATATGGATCAATTTATAGTGGTTGGTGATCTTAATTTGCCACATGTTTTATAGTCTGTGAATGACACATCTTCGGCGCAGTTACCAGAAACTTCTGATGATTTTATCGATAGCCTTCTAGAGTTAGGCCTATCACAATTTAACAGGTTGTATAACTGTAGTAATAAAATGTTAGATTTGATATTTGTTTCTGACTCGGGTTGTAGTAATGTTGGTAGAGTACCCCCTCTACTGCTTCCCAAAGATTCCTACCATCAAACCTTAGAACTTTCCTTTGAAATTCTTAACCCTAGTACCTTGCATCTAATAATTTCTTAAACACCCTTTTCGTAAAAATAATATTACTAAATTGAATGATCTTCTTCTGCATACTAATTGGTCTCACCTTTATTCTTGTAGTGATATAGAAACTGACATTGCCATTTTTCATAGGACTTTGAGCTCAAATTTAGATATCTGTGTTCCCCTCACTTGTCCATCAAAAAAAAAAAAAAAAAACAAGTAGAAAACGTTGCAGTCGGACGCACCCGACTGCGGTATACTCGATACCAGTAGTAAAACAGATTAAAAGAGAGCTGATTGCAATGGTGTGTGGATACGGCAGGGGTGTAGGCTGCCTCAAAGATTGTCTGGTGCAGATGGGGATGCCAAAAATCTATCTTCCTCCCAAATTTGGTGACTCTAGCTCAAAAATAGTAAAATTTGTGGGAAGGGGGCTGTGGTTGGTAAGGGGGGGCGTGGCATCCAATCTTTTGCTGTAGATCTATTTATGATGTCAATTGCTATCCTCAAACCAAATTTGGTGACTCTAGCTCAAAGTTAGTAGAATTTGGTAGAAGGGGGGCTGGGTGCTGGGGGCTGGTATGGGGTGGCGTAGCGTCCAAAGTATTGCTGCAGATCTATTTATGATGTTAATTGCTATCTTCATACCAAATTTGGTGACTCTAGCTCAAAGTTAGTAGAATATGGTTTGAGGGGGGCTGGGGGCGGTTTGGGTGGGGGCGCCATCCAAAATTTTTGGGTTTCTTCACTTCCAATTTTGGCACCAAATTTGGCGGCTCTAGCTCAAAAATGTGGAAAATATAGGCACTTTTGATTTCAAAATGCAAGGGGCTAGAGAACGGGGGGGCGTGGCTCCAAATTTTGACGCAGTTTTTTGGGGATCGTTAACAGCTATCTTCCTACCAAATTTGGTGACTCTAGCTTTACCTCTTTGGAAAATACACGCATTCCCGTTTTTAGTGAAGCATTGGGGCGGTTTGGGGCAGCTTGGGCAGTATGGATTGGCGAGGCATCCAAAGTTTTTATGCATTTTTTGGAGGTTGTAATCACCTATCTTGGCACAAAATTTGGTGGTTCTAGCTTAAAAATGTAATAGATATAAGCATTTCTGTTTTTAGCTGCGAGGGGCTGGGGGCGGAGTGGGTAGGTGGGGCCCCAAAACTTTGATGCAGTTTTTGGGGGGTCGTTTCCAGCTATCTACCTACCAAATTTTGAGACTCTAGCTCAAACACTTTCGAAGATACACGCACTACCGTTTTTAGCGAAGCGTTGGAGTGGTTGAGGGCGGATAGGGCAGTATAGCTGGGCGTGGCATCCAAAGTTTTTATGAATTTGATTGGAGATCGTCAAAACCTATCTTGGAACCAAATTTGATGACTCTAGCTCAAAAACTGTAGAAGATATGGGCATTCTTGGGGTTAAACTGCGGGGGGGCTGGGGGCGGTATGGGTGGGCGTGGCTCCATAATTTTTGATGCAGTTTTTTGGGAGTTGGAAGTAGCTATTTTCTCCCCAAATTTGGTAGTTCTAGCTGTAAGGGCTTGCGAAATAGCTGCATCTATTGATTTTGCGTTATCGAGTTTATCGATTTGCCAGCCCCTAGTTATCGTAGAGCTCCAATCTTGACTCTTTAATTTACTATGCCATAGATAAAGATATTTGCAAAGTTTGAAGTCTCTAACTTGAAGGGTGTGGAAAAAAGTTGCGAACATACGGACGGACAGACGGACAGACACCATGACGGACATTGCACAAACCCAATATACTCTTTACCTTCGGTATCGAGTATAAAAAAACACATTGGTTTACAAAGGAACTATCAAAATTAAAAAAGGTGCAGATCCTATAAAAATTTAAAAAATCTGGAAATGCTATAGATTTATCCTCGTATATTATAGCAAAGTCTAATTTCGTTTCTGTAAACACTTTTTGTTATAACAATTATCTCAATCGTTGCAAATCAAACTTTTTCCGTGATCCGAAACAGTTTTATAAATTTGTTAACTCAAAACGTAAATATTCATGCTTGCCATCCTCGGTTTACTTTGAAAATACGAAAGCAAGTTCCGATCAAGCAGTGGCTGATCTGTGTGCTGAGTATTTTCAACCAGTATACTCATCGAGTTTATACATTTGCAATAATTCCTATCCTTTTCAAGTTCAAACGTCAAATAGCATATATGTCCCAGTTATAACTGAAGTTTCGCTGCTAAGTGACCTTAACTCTATCTAGCCAGGCTTCTAGCCTGGTCCAGATGGTGTGCCAGGTTGTATTCTTAGATACTGTGCGGATTCACTTTGCAAACCCTTACATAAATTATTAAATTGTCGGTTGACTCAGCTGTGTTTACTGGTATATGGAAAGAATCTTTCATTATTCCGCTTCATAAAAACGTTAAAAATAGGGGTATATCCAAGTTGTCTCATTCCGAAAGTCTTCGAAAAAATTATATGCTCTCAATTGCAACACTTATGTAGTTCAATAATTTCCCCTTACTAGCACAATTTTGTTAGGCGAAGATCTACTACCACCAACCTTCTTGAGTTTACCTCACTTGTGATCAAAGAGTTTCGAACAAAAATGCAAACGGACGTCGTTTATACAGATTTTAGTATGGCATTTGATTCTGTTAGTCATTCTTTGTTGCGTCATAAATAAGATATTATTGGATTATTGGATTATTAACGATCTTCCTGCTGTTATTACTAACTCTCGTGTATTTATGTTTGCTGATGATGTAAAGCTATGTTTCACCTATAATGATGATTCTCTATGTAATTTACTACAGTCGGACTTGGGTGCACTGTCGGCCTGGTGCCGTTATAACTTGCTAAATTTAAATTGTTCCAAATGTAAAATCATGATTTTTTGTAGAGGTACCCCTCATACTGCTCACTACTTGCTTGATGCTGCACCACTTGTCCGCGTTTTTGAAATTAAATATATAGGCATCATTCTTGATAGCAAATTAAAATTTGATTCTCACATACCGTCGATGGTCAATAAGGCCATAAATGTACTTGGCTTCATCAAGAGGTGGTCAAAAGAGTTTAATGATCCCTATACCACTTAAACACCATATACATCTCTAGTACGTCCCATCCTGGAATATGGATCTTGTGTGTGGTCCCCGCAATACGGGATTCACCAGGATAGAATTGAATATGTGCAGACGAAATTTCTTCTGCTCAAAGCTGACAATGAATAAATAAATAAATTATCAGAACGTGATTGCGTTCGTCGATTACAGCGTTAAGCTGTTTGAGGATATCGATACCCAATATGCCATGAAAAGTTTTAAGAGTTGGGAGTTAAAAAATTTGATAGGAACTTGATCACGTCCAAATAAACTAAGATGGTTATGATGGGTGATTTTTCTATGTCCGCCGACATAATTTTTATTAAGTTTGGGTTTCGGTACTAAATTTTCTTGGATGAAATTTTGGTTTGATCCTGTATCTATTATGAATTTAATTATTTTTCCGTTCCTCGTATTCCAGTTCAAATAATGCAATCTTAAAAACTAATGTCGGCAGTATCTACTAATTCTGTGGCATACTCGTTTTCGTTTTCCTATGATATAAATTATGGTAGGTATTCTACCCCTACTTGTTCTAAATATTCCAGATAGGCCTGTTCGGAGTCTTCTGCGATCGCGTCGTGCTCTTGCTCCTCTGTTACTAGTTCTTGTCTCTGATATTTCTGGAGTGGACCTGTTTGACTTTGAGGTGGAGGACGCTTTCCTGCCAAATCGTCATTTCGTATCCAATTCATACAATTGAGATGTCTTGATCGAACAGAATGATCTATGTCCATAGGATCTGGTTTTGCCTCTGGTTTTGGGGCGAATGGCCTAGGAGACACAGCGAACTGTTGTCCTTGAGTAGGCAATTGCTTTTGGTAGGCAAATTGCGGTGGTATGGGTGTCGTTATTGGCTTGCCATGGAAAACTCCTGCCATTGGTACCTGATGTTGACGAAAAGCAGGTCGTGGGGTAATAAAAGGTCTACGGTCGAAATTTCTCCCCTTAATTGTATTTTTTAATGGTCTTTCTGCCGGGAATCTCATGATCATCTGCCTAGGTGGCAAGGGTGGAGGTTGTTGTCTTATTCTGGGCACAAGGGAATTTCGTTGTTCTTGATTTCCAACAAAACAACACAAATAAAGAGCGTGGCTTAAGTCTCTTGGCTCGTTGATTGCCAAAAGTCGTGGTATATCTAAATTTAAACTTCGAACAAATATATCTAGACCTTTGCCTTGATAGTTATTGGTTGACGCCTTAATAGTTTCTGGAGATTCCTCCTGAGCACCTATGTAATTTCAAATTACCGATAATTGATGGGAGACAGCCTGATAAAATTCGTTTATTGCCATATGACCTTGCCTCAGAAAGAACATCTGATACTCTAGAGTTTTTAAATCTCTTTTATCAGCAAAGTGTGCCGTCAGATATTTGGAAAAAGCTTTCCAATTCATTGGGGTGTCGTAAGATTCTAAGACCGCTCCAGCTTCAATTTTGAAGTGTTCAACACTTTAATTCGTTCAACATTTTTTTTCCCTCGAATTGAATGTTGTCCTATCCCTGGAGCGTTCTCGGATGGCCCTTGCTAATTCTGGTATCTTTTCTTGATCATCGCCTGATCGGGATCAAACAAATGAAATGTCTCGGAGGTTCTCGTGTCCGAAAATTGGGCTTTTTACGTTATTTTGGAGACTTTGCCTAATAATATTCATAATAACTGTTTTACGTTCGGGACTCGTAATTGGAGCACTTGTAAATGGTTGCCCACTTGTTCCCTGGCCTGTGTCACCGGCAATGCCTAGGTTTACGGTGGCATCTACGATACCGTCGTGCATGCTATGCCAGAAAGTGCGGAATGAAATTATGATTCAAAGTAAAAGGATGTCAAGTAGTTTTTTAGCCGGGGTACAGATCTCAGTCTGTCCACGGTTCACGTCACAAGATATTTGTATTTCATATCAGGGACGCTCATGAAATGGAGGTAAATGTCGCGACGTTTGTAGGGGGGATACGAGGTCGACTAAACTTTCTGATCGCGCAGCGGCGCTTTCGTTTGCTAAAGGCGTGGCCAGCCGTTTTCATTAGACATACTTATAGTTCATGCCGCTCTTATTTCTAATAACCTCAGACAAAATGCATGCGGGTTTGGGGTTATTTCACTTTCTTTATATTTTCTAACCCTTCCGCGATGCTTATATTTCTATTTCTAATCATCTTTCCGCGCCGCTTCTTAACTTTTCCGCGATCGCGTCCACTCAGCTGCGTGCTCTCATCTCAACTACTTCGCCGGTCTTGCACTTGAGGTCAGCGCGCTTCTTTGTCCGCCCTTGCTCGCGACAATTGGGTCTCGTGTCGCGAGCGTGCCCTCGCTCTTTTGTCGCCGGCTTTGCTGCCCGGCCCTCTTGCTGCGCTGCTTTCTAATGCCTTGCCGAACCTCTGCTCGCTCTCGCGTCTGTCTTACATTAATTTATACATACATATCGAAAATAATAGTAATGATTCGTACATAGTTCAGTAACAAGTGTGTAAATACTAATTCATAAGTAAGTTCGTATTTCAGCTTAAGTATGTAAGTAATGATAAGTAATAAGTATCTATATAATATCTTTGTTAATAACTCAATGTGTGGGAGGCTCGCGCCGGGCCTGCCTCACAAGTATCACAAAAATTAATATACAAGAAGAAACGTTGCATTCGTACGCATCCGTCTGCGGTATACTCGATACAACTAATAAAACCGATAAAAAGAGACCTGATTTCAACAGGGTGCGTATGCGGCAAGGGTGTAAGCTGCCTCAAAGATTTTCTGACGCAGATGCGAAAGGCTAAAGGCTATCTATCTTTCAAAGTTTAAATTTCTATTGTAGCATCCAAATTTTTGCTGCAGATCGGTGTTCCAATTGCTATCCTCCAACCAAAATTTGTGACTCTAGCTCAAAGTTTGTGAAAGGTGTGGGAAGGGTGGCTGGGTGGCTGGGGGCGGTTTGGGTTGTGTTGGTACCCAAATTTTGCTGGTGACTCTAGCTCATAGTAAGTAAAATATGGGAAAAGGGGACTGATGAAATGATGTCAACTGCTGCGCAAAATAATAAAATATGGAGGAAAGGTAATGGGGGCACAATGGTTATGTGGCGGCATCCAAATTTTTTGGATTTCTTCATCACCAATCATGGCACCTAATTTGGTGGCTCCAGCTCAAAAGCTGTGAAAGATATTTCTGTTTTTAAACCGCAGGGAGGCTGGGGGCAGAATGGGTTGGTGTGGCTCCAAAACTTGGATGCTGTTTTTCTGGGGTCGTAACTAGTTATCTTTCACTAAATTTGGTGGCTTTAGATCAAACACTTTGGGAGATACACGCATTCCTGTTTTTAGCGAAGCGTTGGGGCGGTTGGGGGTGGCTAGGGCATTTTTTTTTGTTTGGAGGTCATCTCAGTATTTTGGTGGTTGTTAGAAGCTATCTTTTCCCCAAGTTTAGTAGTTCTAGCTGTAAGGACGTGCGAAATATGTAGGTTTATCGATTTTAAGCTATCAAATTTATCAATATGTCAGCCTCCAGCTATGGTAGAACTCCAATCTTGACAATTTAATTTACTATGCTATAGATAAAGACATATGCAAACGGTCAGACGTCAGACGCACAGACACCATGACGGACATTGCACAAACCCAATTCACTCATTACTATCGGTATCGAGTACAATTACTGCGACTTGAC